>PVJI01008757.1:0-69198 GCA_004026765.1 Micronycteris hirsuta
GTGGGAACACCCGATCTCTCGGGCAGAGGGGAGGAATTGCCTTGTCTTCGGAGCTTTTTTGGAGCTCTCATGCAAATTTCCTAAAACTAAGCTTGCGATTCTTCGGCGTCCGAGAGGTCGGATCGCTCATTCACTGATCGCTTTCCCTGCAGGGGATTGGTGGAGTGGAATGAACAGCTGATCCAAGAAAAAAAAAGCCGCGAGACCGTGGTCTACTGGCTAAAGCTGCCAGGTTTTTTCCTGTTAAGCTGATTAAGTGAAAAGATTCTTTGTTCTCTCTCTCCCAGACTTATACCTAGTTGGGGATTTAGCCGCGGGGAGTGGGCGTGTTTGTGTTTTATACGGTGTGCCTTCTCGTTGCGCTGGAGTTTTCTTCAGATTGGCGGGAAAGCCTAATGCATTCTACTCCCGTCCCGCGACCAATTTATCCTGTCACGGGAGACTTTTGGCGAGCGCCCTGTGGCATTTATTTGCTCATCCCGTGCCCTTAATGCGGCAAGATGTCCGAGAGAGGAGAAAAATGATCTTTTCTTTTATAATTCTTAATTATTAATATTCATATATTAAAAATTAACATGGCCATAAAACGTTTTTCGTACCGTTTTCTTTCCCTTTCCTGCCCTGGAACGACTCTGAGGTCGCTAGAACCCCACTCACAGGGGCCGATTCCGCGCGGTTTCTCTCCCTCCTTAGGGCGGGCAGTTTCCGGTCTGGCTCGTAGCCTTAGATGCCCCACGTTGGGCGCCATCTGTCGTGGGGTAGATCGGACCTGCCGGAACCCGTGGTGACCGTAACCGAATGCATGTATAAATCTCACACTGAGACACGCGGAGGGGAAGGAATCCGGGGCCACGTGGCTTGATTCCTCTCATCCCAGGAAAAAAGCCTCGAGCGTGGATTAGCCGGGTTTTTATTGGGAAGCTCCGGATACAGCAAAATGGGAATGGCTATTCATTAGCAATGCAAGATGTTCCGGGCAACCATTAGCATAATCCCTTGGTTCCGGGGGAAGGGTCCCAGCAAGTAACAAGTCCTAGGAAGCAAGTTAATCCAATTTCTCTTTAAGGAATTCCTTTTTCCAAGAGCATGATTTTTACGCTGGCCCACATGGGAATGTTAATTTCCACGGAGCTGAGCTCGAGACGTGGAAATTCCCAGGGGGTTACGTTTTTATCATGCGGATGAAAAGAATTCCTGTCACAAATAACAATTTATCTTTGCTTCTGTTTTTTAAAAAAATCAAATCAAAGAATTTAATCAAAGAATGAAAGAGTGTTTGTCAACATTGGTGTATTTAGCCTTAACCCAGTGGTCAGGCCATTCTAGGCTGGAGGTAAGAGGCCTGGTGCAACTCAAGTTTCATTTTCTCAATGGTGTTCAGAATCATTCACCTCCTTGGTCAGAGGTAAGCTATCGCCTCAGGGTTCCAGTTTTGTGCTCTGACTCATCATTGCTTGAAACTTATTCAGGACTTGGTTTTGCTGTGTTAGTTCTAGAGTAGAAGCTCAGTCTCTAACCACACATTTTTCCTACCCTATTGGTAGACCTCATTTCTCTCTATTCTTAAGTGTAGGAAGTCCATGGGCCACCATCCCTAATTCCCATTTATATATTTTACCAGACCCTGTCAAAGTACTAGTTATATCCCTTGTTTCTTGTGTCTATTTTGGGGATTGGAACCCACCTCCTGATCTCTCAAGTTTACTTCTTGATGCCAACAGATCTAAAAATCTTATTGCTGAGTTTTAATAACTTGTTGTAGAAATTTTGTTACATGTAGGACGGCTCAAAACTGAATGAAGGGTGCATAGGTTCTTTTGAACTGGTGTTTCAGGATTCCTGCATCCTGATGTTCATAGCAGCTCAATTTACAATAGCCAAGGTCGAAGCAACCTAAGTGCCCGTCAGTAAATGAGTGGATCAAAAAACTATGGTACATTTATACAATGGAATACTATACAGCAGAAAGAAAGCAGCAGTTTCTACCTTTTGTGACAGCATGGATGGAACTGGAGAACATTATGCTACGTGAAATAAGCCAGGTGGTGAAAGACAAATACCATATGATCTCATCTATAAGTGGAACCTAATCAACAAACCAAACAAGCAAGCAAAATATACCCAGAGACACTGAAATTAAGAACAAACTGACAGTAACCAGAGGGGAGGGGGAGGAGATGATGATGGGGAAGGGGAAAGGGTTGTTAAGGAACATGTGTAAAGGACACATGGACAAAGCCAAAGCAGTGTAGGATCAAGGGTGGGAGGTGGGGATGGCTGGGGTGGGGGGGGTGTGGTGGGATGAAAAAGGAAACTACTGTATTTGAACAACAATAAAAAGAAAGGGAGAAAAAGAAACTGAATGAAGGGTTGGAATACTTGCTGAAACTCTTGGATAGCATGCTTTCCCATTCCAGATAGATCCCTACAATCTTTGTAGGGCTTTCCACCAATGGCTGCCTGGTCCCAGAGAATGTGATTCTTCTCGTTCCTGTGTTTACCCTACTCATCAACTAGTTCTTTGTTTAAATATCAAAGTAAACAGCAAAAGAGAATTTCATGTTACATTTTGTAGTAAAGTCTATAAGTTTTTATGTTAATTTTAGGAATTAAATGCTGCTTATTCCAAGAAGGTAAAGCATTGGACATTGTTTACCTAGGCCTTTTCACAGGTTGTTTCCAGTGACCCGTCATAGGAGATTAAGTGACTAATATCTCCTACTTCAATGAAGTGTAGGTTTACTTACTGCTGTAAAGTGGCAGATGCCCCAAGCTAAATGTTCCTTTCCAGCAATGCTTCCACTGTGTTATAGGTGTCTAGACAGAGCTGCATGCCCCCTGTGGAAACTGAGTCTCTAGGAACTGATATCATAACAATTCTTTGCTCAGCACTGAGCATGATTGTGCTAACACTCCAGATACTGTTTTCTGTGAGTAACGAAGTCCTCTGTCTCTGACCCAGGAGTCCCATGTCCTCGATTAGCTTCCATGAAACTAACCAGGTTAATTTTTATGTTGCGTGTGGGATAAACTCTTACATCTTTCAGAGTTGTTCACTAGAATCAGGGGACACTTTAAATTAGAAAAAACAACTGTAAATTCTGTCTGTTTTTTGTACCTTTTAAATTATAAAAACCTCAATATACAATAGCTAATAATTCCATAAAACTGTTGTCTTTACAGTCTAGCTTGTAAAGTGACCAGAGGGGAAGTGGGGAAGGGGATAATAAGGGAAAGAAGGGGAAGGGTCAAGTCAAGGAACATGCCCAAAGGAGCCATGGACAAAAACAATAGAGGAAGGATTGAAAGTGGAACGTGGGAGGTGGTTAGGGTAGGGGAGAGTAATGGGAGGAAAATGGGGACAACTGAAACTGAACAACAATAAAAAAAGTAAAAAGAAAAAAAAATCTTGAATAAAATTGAAATGCAACAGCCAAAAAAAGAAAAAAAAAAAGAAAGAAAGAAATTATGAAAAGCTTACAGGAAATTTTAAGGCAATTTAGAACAAAAAAAATTCAAATTGATAGGAGAGGTGTGAGCTATTTCTGCATCAAACTTATAAACCAATTTTAGGAAAATATTTTAAAAATAAGACTTAGATTAAAAATGGATTCTTTTGCAAATAGAAATGGTGCTTGAATAAATTCAACTTTATTTTATTTTTAATTGAGATATAATTGATATATAACATTGTGTGAGTTTAATGTGTACAATATGTTTATTTGATACATTTTTATTGAAATATTGTTATCAGCATAGTGTTAGCTAACACCTCCCTCATGTTAATAACTTCATTTCTTTCTTTTAGTAATGAGAACATTTAAGGCATACTTGATGTAATACAGCATTATTGACATTAATCACAATTCCATGCATTAGATCCCCAGAAATTACTTACCTTCTAACTGCAAATATATACTCTTTTATCTACATCTCCACCATCAGCTTTAATAAATGGAAACTGACTTATTACGTTTGACATAGCCAGCATTTAAAAAGATAGTGGAGGACTTCCAGTCAACATAGAGGCGTAGGTACACATGCTTCACCTCGTTGTACAACCCTGAAAGAATGACAACTAACCTCAAAACAAATACACTCAGAATTGCCAGAAAATCAGACTATATGGAAGTCCAACAACCAAGTATTTAAAGAAGCAAAATTCATCCAGATAGGTAGGAGTGGTGGAGGTGCAGAGTTGGGGTGGAGAGGTGAGGAGATGATGGTTATCATGGAGAGGTGGAATAGGCAGCTTCAACGTTTGTGTGTGGTGGACAAAATTTGGGAGAAATACCTTGGGAACAACTGATCCCAGCCCCAGGTTAGACCTCATAGCTCAGGGTTCCACAGCCAGGAAGATAAAACCCCAGAACTTCTGGCTGTAAAAACAAGGGTGTTGGGGTGGTGGAAGAAACTACTGGTATCTTAGGAGAGTCCATTTAAAGGGTCCCCATGGACGTAGAATGTACTCAAATCCACCCACTCTGGCATGCACCGCCAAGGCAACAGCTGGGGCCCTAGTTGCATATGGGAAGTGGGTAAAGTGACTGAAAACAGGCAAATGTCAGACAGTGACATTGTCCCCTCCCTGAACCCTCTCCCCACAAAGCATTGAAGTGGGTTGTCCTGCCCTGGCGAATACCTAAGTCTCTGTCACATGCAACTTAACAGGCGTGCTAAGACAGGGAGTCAAAGCAGCTCTGCCTAATACATAGAAACAAACACAGAAAGGCTGCCAAATTCAGGAGACAAAGAAATACGGCCCAAATGAAAGAACTGAATAGAACCCCAGAAAAAGAACTAAGGTGAAACAAAGCCAGCCTACCAGATGCAGAGTTCAAAACACTGGTGATCTGGTTGCCTGGAGAACTCACTGAGTATGGCAACAACAAAAAGGAAGAAATGAAGGTTACACTAAGTGGAATAATGAAAAATCCACAGGGAACCAACCATAAAGGGAAAGAAGCCAGCGTACAAACCAACAATTTGGAACATAGGAAGAAATAAGCATTCCATCAGAACAGAAAGAAATAACAAGAATTCAAAAAAATGAGGATAGTATAAGAAGACTATGGTGCATCTCCAAAAGTGTCAACATTTGAATCATAGGGATGCCAGAAGGAGAAGAAGAAGAGCAAGTAATTGAAAACTTATTTGAAAATATAATGAAAGAAAACTTCCCTAATTTGGTGGAGAAAATAGACATACAAATCCAGGAAGCACAGAGAGGCCTAAACAAGTTGGACCCCAAGAAGACCACATCAAAATGCATCATAATTAAAATGCCAAAGGTTAAAGATAAAGAGAGACTCTTAAGAGCATCAAGAGAAAAGCAGAGAGTTACCTGCAAAGGAGTTCCCGTAAGACTGATTTCTCAAAAGAAACTTTGTGGGCAAGAAGGGACTGGCAAGAAGTATTAAAAGCGATGAAAGGCAAGGACCTACAACCTAGATTACGCTATCCAGCAAAGGTATCATTTAGAATGGAAGGACAGATAAAGCGCTTCCCAGACAAGGTAAAACTAAAGGAGTTCATCATCACCAAGCAATTATTACATGAACTTTTAATGGGATTTATTTAAAAAAAAGATCAAAACTATGAACATTAAAATGACAACAAACTCACTACTACCAACAACTGAATCTAAAGCAAACAAAGAAAACAACTAGAACAAGAATAGAATCAGAGATAATGGAGGTTATTTGAAGGGTTATCAGCTGGGAAGGTGAAGGGAGAGAATGGGGAAAAGGTGCAGGGATTAAGAAGCATAATTGGGTAGGCACAAAATAGACAAGGGGAGTTTAAGAATAGTATGAGAAAAGAGAACTTATATGCAAAGAACTCAGTAGTGAGCACAATAGCCTTTTTGAGAAACAAAACCCTTAGTGATGTGACTAAAAGTGGATGTGCTATGTGAACTAATGAATTTGGGTTTACTTTATGTATAGGTTGATAAAGCAACTAAAAAAACTTCAGCATTTATTTCTTGCGTTAATGTGTGAGTAAGGCAAAAGTTCACTAGAGCTGTTGACTTATCTGCATATAAAATGTTGAGTGCGATCCAGGAGAGAGTGTTAAATGTTCCACTGCGATGCAAATTTGCATAATGAAGAAGGGAGTGCATTTAATTTACCATTAACTTGTTAAACTTCTCTGTAATATTTTCTCTCTGTAATATATTTTTATATGCATTACAAGGTAATTGAAATCAAAACTGCAATAGGTTAATGTAGTAAATGGAAAAAAAGGGAAACTATGAACTGGATTTGCCCTTAGAATATTACCATGAAGAGCCAAGGTAACTGTGGAGGGCTATTCATTGAAGCCCCTGGGAGACCGTTCTATGTGGCGTGGGCCCAGCTCCCACTCAGACAGTGGAGAGCGACATGAGGCCCACACCCACAGATGGCTTCTCCTGTGGGGAATCAGGCCTGCATTGTACATAGGTGGCTATGAGACTTGCCTTTGCTAAAACTCCCTCACCCTGGATTGAGGTAGCAAATGTTTACTGCATATCTCTAAAGTAACTTCCTAAAGTCTGTGCTAAACCTTCCAAGTATGGAGCATAACCAGTTCAACCACTTCTACCCTGGATCTGTAACATCCTTCTCTTTGAAGTGATTAGCAACATTGTTTCCTTTGTTATCTGTAAAAGGTAATCACGTACAGTGAATCTGTGCATAGTAAATGAGAACCATCCTCCATGTAATGTGCCCGGAAAAACAATGAAAGCCTGTCCAGGCAAAGGTCATGACGCTCTCCCCTTGAGAGAGTGGCCATGCCTTCCTTTTTTTCCTCCACAGGACTCGGTCGTCCGTGTGAATTTGTCTCGTGTCTCAGCCAAGACACTGCGGACACTGCAGGCTGGTATCCGCATCAGAAGCCAAATTTTGGACTTCCATATGGCAATAAAACATTTCTAGTATATTTGTACTTACACCTTCTGTAGCAATTGTACATTAGCAAGCAAAATGTACAATATACTATGGGTACTATTTTACAATTTGTGTGATGGCTGTAATAACAAAATTCTGAAAAGATGGGATGAACCAAAGGGGAAATAAGTGGTGGGCAAATCTTTACCACCTTCAGCATTCCAACTAGGTTGATTTAAAAGTATTAAGAAAGCAGGTTTGTAATAAGTACGGAAATTACTTAAACATATTAAAATGGTAATAGTATACAAAGTGATATGTTTCAGCAAAATTCTCATTGTTAACATAATTATCATCACATCTGTCCCTGTAAATGGGGATGGATCTAACACTTTATACTCTTTACATGACATTAAAAATCATCTTTAAAAATACACCTCTCAGAATATGCATTTAAACAATAGATCAACAGAGATCAGAAATATGTTCATTCCTTTTATTGGGAGGATAAAGCTTTACATAGGTCAGCTGAAAAGGTAGGCATCAATCCAACTTTACTTATTTCCAAATGGTCTTTTCTATAGGGAACTCTTCTATGCATCATGAGGCTTGAAGCTCCGCTTTCACTGTTTAAAAAACCTCAGTGGGAAGTGAGTCGGCACTCAGGCACCACCTGTGTGGACAGGTTTTCCCCGTGGGTAAATCAAACTTACATTTTTCCTAGAGTTAAGGCTTGCTCTTGCTAAAAAAACTTTCTTACTCTGGACTAATAAAGCAAACGCTGATTGCATATCTTCAAAGCAGTTTCCTGAAAGTCTGTGATAAACTCAAGTCCAGCCCAACCCCTTTTGCCTTTACATTTGCAAAATCCTCCTTCAATGTGTCCTCCTTTGTTGTCTATCACCTGATGAGGACCTATGCATAGTAAATGAAAACCACCCTCAATGTAATATGCCCAGAAAGACAATAAAAGCCTCTCAGGGCAGGGGTCGGAGTCCTCTCTCCTTTGGAGAGAGTGGCTGAGGCATTCCAAGCTGTTCCTGGGCTCCCACTTTCCTGCCTGCTCTCGGGCCCTTTCTCTCTGGCTCTCTCTCTGACTCAGAGGGGGGTCATGTAGTCCCCGCGTTTTCTCCCCGTGTTTTCTCCCCAGATTTCACGTGTGAATTACTTACAAATAGGCCACAGTATACGGATTCTGCAGGACAGGATCCACCACACTTTTCCACACTTTAAATTCACACTTAACGGATTATACATTTTAGTATTTTTAGGTATTATCTGGAAAAAATAAACATTGTGACAGTGTCATCTTATAATGCAGTTATGTACTGATTATTAAATGTATCAAAAGTAACAATCATTGTTAAATACTGTAGTGTGGGTTCTTTAGCTATAGAATAGCTCCTTCCTTTATCTATACCAAGGCATAAATGTTTTCTGGGTCTAAACCCAGCATTTGCAAATTGAATGACTTTTTAAAGCTTTTTAACTCTTTGTACTTTTAGGAGACATCGTTTCTTTCCCATGTTTCCAGCTGCCCCTCAGCCTGCTGCCCATCCCCGCACTTCCCACCCCTATTTCCCGTTGATTTTCCATGGGGCGGTTTTCCAACGCCCAAAGCAAGTTAAGTATTCATATATAGAAATGGGTTTCTAAATTATAGAAACAATTTTGTACAAAGTGCTTTAAAAATGAATATTGATAGAAAACTGTTACTTGTTCCCAAGGCTTGTGCTAATCCACACTGTGCCTTTGTACAAATGATTAAAAGCCACCCCTCTCCCCCAGCAAGCAGATGCAGACCTGAGGATGTGGAGGGAGACTATGGGCTGGGTGCTTTTACTGAGCGAACAATGTGTTAAGATGCACGTAGCCACTCTGCTACCCGGTTCGGTCCCACACAGAACTAATTTAAAAACCATGCAGAGACAATGTAACTCCTAAAAGAGTATATGAAAATATATGCAAACCTAAGCTGGAAATATGCCTATATTTTAAATATCTAATTCATTTTAAAAATCACATTATAGTTCAATTTTTAATGAAGCGAATGTGAGGTTATCATTATAAATATAGTAATCTATAAGCCCATCATAGTAAAATTGGAAAATATGGAAAAAAGAAAGAACAATTCTGTCTAGTCTTAGAGTTGTTGTTATTAAAATGTCATTTTGTGCTTTTGCTTTTTTCACTTAATATTAATGATAAACATTTCTCATGTCATTTAATATTTAATCATTTTAATTAATATTTTAATGATCACCTTACTTTGCTAATTATCCATTATTATACATATGCTTAATTTGAACAAATAAAATCTTTTTCAAAAATCTGAATAATGACTTACATCATTTGTACTGATGTAACTTCTTTCAAATACAAACAGCATAACAACCTTACTATGCCACACTGCAACCAGAGATGGATATTTTATCATAAAACTCAGTGTCTAAACTCAAGGACTTAATTTTTAAAAAATATTTTATAATACAAATTTAATGATATAGCATATCAAGGATATACTTCTTATTCTAAATAAAAGCCACTAATTTAACAACAACGACAAAAAAATAGCAGAATCCCAGTCAAGGACTGTAGAACTGAACATAACTTAAAAAAAAAAAAAAGTGCTGCAGTATCTAATCTAATCAGGACTTACTTTAAACTGGTACCCAGTGGAGGCCATAAAAATATTACTTGATTGAACATATTCCTACGTAGCAATCTGTAAAAGCAGAACATATTGCCAATATTACTTTCATTGTGGTGTCTCCTTGGAAAAAAAGTCTACTTTCTGAATTATTTACACCACTAAATTCTGTATTTGCAGCGTATATAAAAACACTGAATCACTTAATCAAAAAAGAAACCTAATCCATTTCCTGCTGACTCACACTCACCGTGTTGGAAGTATAATTTACAATCCTTTTAGGTTTAGATAGAATTTGTTTTTAAAGAAGACTTTCCTTCTTTTAACTGTACAAGATCATTCTGTCAGAATTCAGTTTCAGCAGGTATTGCCAATGAACATTTTCTTTAGCTGTAACTAGTTGGAATTATTTCCTAACAGAAACTTTCTAATAGATAAACAGGGTTCCTCAGACTGAGCTGACCTATTTCCAGAAAATTAGGGAAGTGCAGTGTCTAATGAGGTCCAATTTACTCGCAGTCCTCAGGAACTAATAAAAACTAGTGTCAGTCATATTCTTGCAAGGCCATTACCTGTCGCGGATTTCATCCCGCAAAATCCGTGGGTGGGGGGCCGCACCGATCGCGTGAATCAAACTTACCCAGAGACATGCTTGGAGAATAGAGTCCAGCAGCCACGGGTCTTTCCCTCCATCTTGGAAAAGGCCTCGGGCATAGCTCAGCCGGGCTTTTTATTAGAAGCTTTAGGACACATTTACATTGGATTGATTATTCATGGACTTATGCAGAACAGGGGTTTTCAGTTGGGTCATGAGGATGTATGGGAAGGGAATAGATAAGGGGTAGGTTTACTCAGTAACAGATCATTAGGATGTAAATTCAGGTCTGGTGGCAGACAGGACCAGGGTAGTACATTAAACAGGAGACAAGTAAATTGAGGGTAAGCTAACTAGGGCTGTTAACTTTAGGACTATAAAACATTGAGGCATTGATCCATTAACTTAAGCTTCTTGGCTCCGGGAGGGAGAGACTCAGCAAGTCAGAGAATTTCTTGAGATACATTTTTGCCAAATTCCCATTAGAGGATTCCTTTTCCACTGACATGATCCACGCTTGTCCACACGGGAATAATTTTTCCTCACGCGGAGCCATGCTCTTTACGCGTAAATTCTCAGGACTGCGTGTTTATACTCGTGTGGAAAGAAGTCCCACAACTACCGATGACAGAAATGCCTCAGAACTCCGAACTTGGATTTGACCATCAAGGGCCCAGTCTTTTATAAAGAACCAAGCATCCGCTTCTGTGTTACGGTTTTTCCCTCCAGTGATGAACTGAAACACATTCATTACTCTTCAAAATGGCAAGATTCTTACATGATCTAAGCAACAACTTTTCTTTTGGCTTTTAGGAGATTATGCAAGTGTGTGAGTTCAAGAAAAGTTTTTCCCTTTAGACATTCCTCCCTACTTCCTGCATGGGTAGTTCCCATCCTTGTAGCCAGCAACCTCCGTCATAACCATCAAGCCCTCCGCTTCTATCAGAAAACAACTGAAGCAGCATTCAGTTTGAAAATAATGGTCTCCGAATGATGCTATATCTGTCATTTGACAACTGTGCCAAACAACTGGGTACTTTTTCATGATCCTACCTTTTGACTCGAACATTATTATCTCAGTATTTCACTGAAGGACAATTTATGAAAAAGTCGTATGCTGGATTTTTTTTAATAAAATAGAGAAAAAATCACAAGGTTTTTCAAACCAAGTTTTTTTATTGGCCGTAGTATTGGTTATTTTGAGCAATGTTCCGGTGACTAACTTCCCCTCAGGGTACCGGTATGGTATTTTTCAATGCCGTAAGAAAAGTGCTTCTTTCACTGAGCTGTTATAGCTCTTATTAACAGTTAATATATACATCCAGATGACTTGCTTTTCTCTATACTGGGATGGCAGGGAAAGTCAGATAAGTTTTATAGTTCATCTTATTGCCTTTCTTAGCTAGGTTATCCTAGTATCACTGCCCACTTCTCTTCAAATGCCTTTCATTTTGTGGTTTTGGCATAACCTCTACTGGGAGTATAGGTCTTATTTATCTGTGTTTTCATTATGGGCTAAATCAAAATTCATTTTGCAATGTATGTGTTTTCTCCCACAGGTCTTCCCTTCTATTTCTTGTATCCTTGTATATTAAATTAAAATGCTGTGAAGAGTAAACATTCATATACTAACTGCAGTCCCTTTGACCTAATAAAATATCGATGTCTTCATATGGAAGAACTTCATTAGACTAGAAACATAATATAATAATACATAGGAATTCTCATAACATTCAGTTTCTGGACACTTATTCTTATTTAATCATAGCAACACTGAACTGAGTCAGCTAGAATTTCAACTAACAGTAGGACCTTGGGAAATTTCTATCACCTCTCTGGTAAAATGATGAAATCAAACTTCACAATCTGTCATTAAGATTATGAAAAGGTTTTGTGTTTCAACGACAATCCTGACCTTGACGATGCACAGTATGAATGCATTTAATTTTCCTATAAATTAAAAAAATACTAAATGGAAAGCTCATTCAAATTCTTCCAATCTTGAAAGATTTATATACATTAAAATGCAGCATTTACGGATTCATTGAACTTGACTGTTTCAGCAACCACATCAGGTGTCTTTTCGATACCTAGGCACTTCTAAGATGCCTGTAGAAAACCTTTTTGATATCTGGAACTAGGTCTCTAAAGTCAGCATCTAGAATGGGAGTTGTCAGGAATCTGGGTCATGTCTACACGGGCTCTCAGACCACGTCCTGAAGAAAAAGATGTTTTATTAACCATGTGTATATAATCCATAGCTTCCGTTTCAGGAGGAGACTGAAGAGAATATTAAATGTGGCAAAGAAAATTTCTGTAACACTGAGGAACCATATACAAACTTTTAATGATTGATATCAATACATATGGAGGAATCAAACCAATAATAAGTACTGACCTAAAAAAGGTTATGAAGTTATCAAAATAAAAGTGAATCAGGTCAGCAAGATAATGGCCAGAGTTTGGAAAAACTCTTCACTTTGAAGTCTGAATAAAAGATGCAAGAAGAGTGAAAAAAGTGCAGAATCACAAAAGCTGAAGGAAGAACTTTTCAAAAATGACACCTGAGCCCACAATGTCACTGTCACACATAGAAAGACAAAGGACAAGGGAAGTTAGGCAAACACACATGTGAAGGAATGCACACACACACAGTTTTTTCTCATGAGTTTAAAAAAGTGCCTAAGATTTTATTTAAACACAAGTCATATTTCGAGTTCTTGAAGAAGTTGAAGGTAAAGGAAAGTGAATGAGCTATGCTTTTGAAGGATAAGAGTGAAATATTAGCTGGAGAGGAAGAAAGTTGAGGAAATATTCTTAGTGTGGATGGACTTGAGAATTTTTGTCTTCTGAGTGTTACTGGAAGAAAATGGTAGATATAAGGATTATTAATGAGAATTTATACATGACTGTCAATTAGGAAAAGGAGGATCAAGGAATAAGTAAGGAAAATGTTAGTTTCTTTTTATTTTTGTGGGGTGATCCTACAGAGCATCCTGAATAAGGCAGTCCTATTAACTGTCATGGAAAACCATGGGATATGTAGTTTATGGGTAGAATGGAGACACAGTGGGAAGAAGGTGGGAAGATAGGAAGGTGGGGAGGTATGTCTGGAATAGGTAAAGGAAGCAGGAGGATGGAGGGTGGATATGACACGGTAGTCAGGTGACAGAGAAGGAGGCTGAAGTATATAATCAGAGAATTGTCTTTCACCGAATGCTTTGGCCTGCATGAGAATACTGGTACAGTGTGGTGAGGTCTGAAATCCTGTGTACCAAACTGCCTATAGTGCGGTGCACAGGCGTAGAATGGCTGTGGGGAATTGTATTAATGGTAACATGTGTTCAGCATGCCCTGTGCCAGGCACTGTTACGAATTCATTGTCTGGGTTTCTTTAATACTCAAAAAGAACCTTAAAGAGAGACTATTATTATTTCCAGAGGCACAGAGAGTTGAAGAGAGTTGACCAAGTTTTTCCAGGTAATCGGTGGCAAAGACTCCAACCCAGAGGGTCCGGCCCTAGAGCTCATATCCTTAACCAGCTCATAAGATAAATGAGTTTTCAACTGATAGAGAACGCAAGCATTCTGGGGGGAGCTTTTCAGAGGAAGTTTCTGTTCCTTTGAGAAGCACTGTCTGTCTTTTACAAATGCCTGTATCTCAACACTAGGTTTTAGCAGTTCAGAGTATGCCCGTGAATTCCGCAAGTTGGCAGTGCCCCTTCCTGAGGCCTCCGTGGTGCACAGTCCCCTCTTTTACCACATGCTCATTTGGGTGGAGCTTTTGTATCTTTTCTTTCCAGAAACCATCACCCCCTAGACCTCTATGAGCTCATAGCATTCACTGGAGAAGATGGTGTACACAGGGAAAAAGTCCAATAACATTCCATGAGGCTTCTGTCGTCAAACTGCCTCTATCTTCATGTCTTCCCTGTTATCCCCTCTCTCTTTTTCTTTCTGAGAGAACAAACTTTTTATTCCTTGTGCAGAGCTGTTTTGCTCATATTCCTAACGTAGGAAGGATCTTACATTCTGTGCTAAACATTGGACAGCTTACAAGAAATGTAATAAAAAACATTTCCCCCATTTCATTGCATTTGTTCTGCTGCTCTTTCTGTGGGTGATTCCTAGAATTTATATACAGTGACATTTTTGTCCTTCTGTTTGAATGCAAAGGTATTAAGGACCTCGTGTAGCCTTCTGTTTTTAGTGTTTATAAAATATAGGATGGATTCTAAATCCAAATAGCACATATTCTGAAACCGACAGTCATTCTACAACTTAGTTTGCAGACCCATATTATAAATTTTAAGAAACTTTGGGATGTTTCTGAATCTGGATTGGGGCTCTATGTTCGAGTGTTGCCATGTGAACATGTGTTCAGCAAACTACTTCGAAGGGGATTGTTTATTGCATATGGGTGTTAGAGAGGGGAGGGAGGCCTTAGGAACAAGGAGAAACCCATGGAGATAATCAAGTGAGTAACTTATTCAGGATTTGGAGTGACTAATCTTACCTTGAGGATTATTCCCTGGGCATCTAGAAAAGAAATTGGATGTATGCTATACAAATAGAAAATTATTTCAGAGAGAGAAGGAAGAATATATGAAGGTAAAGATAGACGACTTAGATAAGTAGATAGTATTGTATTTTAATTTTGTTTGTGCTACTAAATTTGCAGGGGAACCTGGAAAAGTTTCTCAATCCTTCTGAATATCTGATTTCTATCTTATTACATAAAATATTAAGAGTCATGTGATTATTTAAGTTTTTTCAAACCTAATTCTTAAGATTTTATAAGGAACTTCACAAGATGGTCATCAAATTAATCCCTGAATTTGAACTGTATTTTGCATCTCCAGGAGATTTAGAGTTCCACATCTGTGACAGATGCCTTTGAGAAATAAGAAACTTCATCAGGGGTCAGATGCCTCTATTTCTCAAATCTGATTTTGGGCTAGTTACTTAATCTTCTTAAATCTTACTTCCTTACTTGATAAATAGTAATGATATGCACCTCACCTGGTTGTTCTGAGCATCAACTGTAAAACTAAATATATGGGACATAATGCTTGGCACTCAGTAAATAATAGCCATCACTCTTCTTATTTCTAGTATCACTGCTAATTCACAGTAAGGTATTAACAAACTACTTTGCTACTTCCTGATGGCCTGAACCCCAAAAATCAAAATATGAAATGATGTGGACTCTAATTGGTTGGCCTTGCTCAGCACCTATGGGAAACTTTTAATAAACTGGATCAGCATGGTACCCTGGAGAGAGCATTGGCCAAAATGTGAAGATGCATAGACTTGTCCTATTTCCACTATTTGGTAGCTCTGTTCACTTGGATTAATCACAGTGATTCAATTCTCTGAGAATAAATTTCTGAAATTGGTCAATGGAGGTCAATGCCTGAGATACTACATTTTTCATAGTTTTTTGATAATTTGATAACTGATGTGTGCAAGGTGCTTTGAAAAGGGTAAAGCACTCAACCAACAATATCTAATATTTATGAAATCATTCTTATTATGGTTTTGTTTGAAATGTTTTATATATTCAATCATCTGTGAGGTCAGTGTTATTATAATTCCTATTTTTCCACTGGGGGCTCTGAGGCGTAGAGAGGGTGAGTACCTTGCCTAAAGCCAGCTCATAAATGGCAAAGTGCGGGACCAATGAGAGAAGTGGTCACTCCTGACAAGGCAGGCACGGGGAAATTCTGTGCACCTAATTCCATGAGGTGCCACTGTGAGAACACAGAATGAGGCTGTGGGTGGGGTGTCTGCACCAAGCTGAGCTAGAGTAGCTGAGTGCAGTTTTGTTTGATAACAGCTCTTCTTCCTGGTGACACATTGAATGTGGCATTGAAAGGTCATTTTGCCTCAGGCTTTCTCTCAAGAGACTGCTAACCAGTCCTTCAGCAAACTCCACTCCAAGGCTAAAACCCAACTTCTTCCCTCAGGAGCTCAGAGCTGTAGTCAAGGGTTTTATAGTCCATTTGGGTTTTAGACAAAGAAACTGGCTAGGTCCTTGATAAAACTGTTTACTATTAGAATTTATATAAGACAGTATTTCTTTTATTCTATAAAACAGGGAAAAAAATGAGTATGAGCCTCAGGTATAGCCCAGAGGCCCCCAGTGCCTATGCTTTCCGACTTGGTTCTCAGGAGATTTTTACTGGGCATTTAAATAGCTGCCTGACTCACTACCAGAGCAGGGGGTCCCTAGATCTTTGGGGAATAAAAACAACACTCCCATAGAATTATTTTTCCAAGAAATCTGATGTTGAAAATGCAGATGAGAAATTCACCTCAAAGGCATGCCCACCTAGCTTCCCAAGCGGCTTAGAGAGACTTGAGAAAAATACTGTTTTCTTAAATGGGTACATTTATTATATCTATAAAAGACATTTATAATTTAACAACTATGACTTTAATTTTCTCCAGGAGCTCAGGTCTTGGACAAAAATAGAATTATCAGGGAACAATGAGGGAAATATTTAATTCTATTTTCTCATTTCCATATCTCTTCCTCCATATCCAAAGTTCAAAGGCAACAAATAGGCGGTCTCTTCTCTTCTGGAGTTCTGAGAAAGGAGACTGTTTGCTAAGTAAGTAATTACAACATCTAAAGTCATGCTAGTTCAGAGGAGCCTGCCTCATTATTAAAGAGCCAGAGAAATTAGAGTTGCCATCTGGGAAGCAAGTTGTCAAAGGCATAACCAAGAGGCAGAGCCTTGCAAGAGGCCAAAGTAGAGACCCAGATGGGCCATATTCTCATATGTCAGGATACAAAATCTAAACTTTGTCAGCCAAAGAGATTTTCACAATAAACACAGAGAATGTGCTATCTCAGTCTAAATCATCTGGAATCTGAAATCAGTGGTTGCAAGGCCAACATGTGAATACTGGTCATTTGGGTAAGATCCGAGACCGAGGCTGCAACATGTGGCTAGATGCACTTGGCTTCTTTTATAGCTGTCATCTTGGGCAGCTCCTTTACATCCCATTAAGTTGTGGAAGGCTCAGGCTTAGAATAAGGTCTTGAATTTTTCTGGATGCTCTGGATCATGCACTAACAGAGCCATGGTTTTTGGCTGATCATCTCATAGTGAAGGAGACTGAAAATGCTAACACATTTTTATTCAAAGATATTCTGGAGTCCTGGCCAGTATGGCTCAGTAGGCTGGAGTGTCATTCCACAAACCAAAAGGTCACGGGTTGATTCCTGTTCAGGGCACATGCCTAGGTTGCGGGTTATGTCCCAGATTGGGGTGTACACAAGGCAACCAATCAATGTTTCTTTAGCACATTAAGGTTTCTCTCCCTCTCCCTCCCCTTCCCCTCTCTCTAAAATCAATAAGCATATCTTTGGATGAGGATAAAAAGAAGATAACTATACAGAAACTATGCCAGTATGTGGAATGAATGTGATTTTGGGGATAAGCATCAAAACCCAATAGAAATGATATTAAGCTGAAAAAGCCTTTCTGTTTGAAGGCATAATCTGTTCACATGCTTAAGGAAACTTGTCAACACTTTGTTCATTTGAATTCAGCTTGGATTACAGCAATGCTTTCCACAGCACTGTAATATACAGAAAGGGTGATAATAACTTTTTGATGAGGTACTGTGATTGGAATCCCACAAATGTGGTGGTGGTGGACGGGGTTTAAAAGTCACCCAAATTCAGAAATGTACTTGACCCTCATATTTCTCCAGAAAGGAATAACCGAAGTTCATTGCATTTTCTTCTTTAATTCTGTGGCTGGCTTTGCAAGACAATCACTTATAAGGTAATATTGCACATCCTTAGAATATTGTAAACCTAAACTAGAAAACAATGTTATTTGTATATTTTTCAAAAGGTGTGACTGAAGTTTAGCAATGGAAACCGGTTTATTTTCTACTTATATTTTAAAATTCAAACCTAAACCCACCTCTAATTTTTAGCCACTCCCCCAAAAGAGAATAATTGATTTCAGGTTGTGCAAATTGTGCCTAATTAAGTAATTCATCACGAAGTTTAGATATCGAGTGATAGTCAGTTGTTTAAAAATGTTTATATTGACAAATTGATAAACAAACAGTTCTTAACTGAAAAAAAAAATCCAAAACCTTTATTACTGTTTAGTAAACTTGAAAACAGTGGCAAAAACATTGCCGATTCTGCAGCTGTGTAGCTTCTAACACAGCTTGTGAGATAGTTAGAAACTCAGATAAGAAGCCCGCCCTTTGCTACCCAAATGAAGGCTCCATGACCAGGCCAGAATTTGCTGTATAGTTGACATTTGATAATTTTGACTAAGATTTTCTATTTATGACAAGTTCCTGCAGGAAGTTTTTAAACACATAACACATTATACTGTTTTCTCCCTTTCATACTTTGATTTGTAAACTTTTGGGAAGAAATAATTGCTTTTTAGACTAGAGATTGGTTGACAGAAACTCTATTCTAAACAGCTTGGGGCAATCCAGCTCACACACACACACACACACACACACACACACACACACAAGGTGGCCTCGTGTTTTACTTGACAAGTAGGCAACTCAGCACTCAAACCTCATGTGCCTTCGGTGTTCAGATAATCAAAGTTCAATTGATTTCAGATCCTTGTTTTGATAGATTTTTCACTCTGAGTTTTGATTAAATGTCTGTCTGATTGATCGATGGGCCATTTCTCATCGGGCCCAATTGATTGTGAAGGTGTTTGCAACAGAACTACCGTATTGGGCATTTCGTGAATGGATTTGGCTGTGAGCTCTTTCTCGTGTGGTTTATAATAGATGAAAAGTACTTTGGCATTGAGAGTTCAAGTTATATCCCAGTTCCATGTCATTTTATACCAGTTTATTAATATTTAAAATAAATATTGTACATCAAGTTGGAAGTTGAGGTTTTTCATTGTGAAAATTGCATTGATATTTTTAAAACATGAGGTAATTATTTAACTATACCAATACATATTTTAAAAAATATAACAACCATTCATTTAATACTTTCTCAGCCATGCAAATGTTTTTAAATTTAAATAAATAAATAATATACCCAGCAGACTTCCAGTTCAGCCTTTGTTGACAACAAATGGATTCTGGATTGTTAGAACTATAATGTTAACTGTGTGAACTATAATCTTTGTAGACTCTGGAGCTAGTGTGCTGAGTTTAAATCCTGGCTCCACTGTTTAGTAACCAAATGACCTTGGGCTGTTTCAGTTTCCTTATTTGTGGGAGGGGCATGTCAGTTGTGCCTACATTATATTGATGTTGTCAGGTAAAATGATGGATTAAATGATCTGAATATAATAAACACTGGGTACCTGTTTTTCATGTGCATTAATACTTAGGGAGAAAAGAAACATTGGCAATGTAATAGAAGAATTCCTTAAGGCTCAATTTTTATATACCTGCATAATGGGAATCAAGTTATTTTATGTAATAATCACTCAGCAAAATGTTATTTCACCTAATGTGGGTCAGGCCAAGGATAAAACCATAAAGACAAAATTATTTTCCTAATAACTCAGTTAAAATGAAGCAGTGTGAGATATTACAGAATTTATAAAGATGTGTATGACTAGAGAAGGTTTGAAGGCCAGACTACTTTAATCAGTTTAGGATCCACCAAAACAAACAAACAAAAAATCTCATTCACAAAAGCTGCCCAGTGTTAAAGTACCATAGGCCCTTTGGAATATCACTGAAGAGTGCATCTAAGTGAATTCCAACGGTGTTAAGAGAGTGACAATGAGTTCCACAGCTCCGTGCACTCCCGTGCTCAGACACAGAGCTCTCAAGAAATAGACCTGACACAGGGATGGGTCTGCTGATTTATAAACAATATTAATTGCATGAACATTTATGTTTGTTGATGAATTAGTTTTGAGAGGAGTGGGAGTCCATGGGATTTCTTCAGTTTTGTAGAAGTGGCCCATGCCCCTCCTGAAAGATCTAGGATGAGATAGCAACAAGAAAATAGCTGCTCTCCAGTAGAATTTGGATTATACATAATTTATGATGATCAGATGAAAATGAAGAGTCTTGAAAAAATAAACCACCTAAACATAACATGTAACTTAACACAAATACCAGGAATCACAAGAAAATATCTAAACAAGCATTCTGAGCACCCTTTGAGTTGTCTTTTAGACTTTAATAAGCTTTTTCTGACTAAAAGACCCTGAAATCTGGCAGAAAAAAAATGTAAGTTTAGGAGACGAGGTGAGAGAAGGGGTGACAGATTTTGAAAAGAGTATGAAATAAGAGTAACACAGTGACCAAACCCTCATATGTGTCAACTGAAAACTTCTTTGGGGATTGCAAGAGCAATCCTTGGGTGCCTGTCAGTGGAAAGGGTCAGGATAGATGAATATTATTTTATTTGCTGGACTTAATGAGTCACAAATTCTACCTACAAAAGAAGGAGAAGTTTTTTTTTTTTTTTTCTTCTATGTTATTTTTTTCAGAAATAATGCCGGAACTTCCATTCTTAGCTAGGTGTCCATATGCTTGTATCTTCCCCTCTGGAATGCAAGCACCTTCAAGAAGTAGATTATAACGTAGTACAATGGTTTTCAAACTTTAGCATTTCCAGACTCCCTTGCAGGGACTGTTGAAGCACACATTGTCGGTCCCATTTCCAGAGCTTCTGTTTCGGTTGGTTTAAGGCAGTGTCAGGGATTCAGCAGTTCTCATAAACCCCGTGGTGCTGCTGATGAGCAAGATATTAGATCATATAAATACAGATTTTAGAAGAATGGAAAACCTCCAACCAATATTATTTCTTAACTATTATGGGCTGAAATAATAAACATAGTTTTTAAATTTTACTAAATACCATATCTTTGACTTTTTCTGAAGAACTATATCTTTCACAATTATCTAAAAGCTAATTTGTAATGAATCTAATGTTTAGTATAACTGTGTTAGTTTTTAGGTCAAAAGAAAACTGAATCAGGGGAATGGTTTCTTTAAGAGCAAATAGATTCATTATTTTTTGCAGATTGGGCAGCTTTGATATTATTTATCAATTATTATTTCAGGAGCCAATCTCCTGGCTACTGAAAGGCAGCTTAGAAAGATGGCTATCCACTGGTTATAACTAATTGCAATTTATAAGTAATAATTAAATGAGCTTATAATAACAACAAGCACAGCAAGCCTCTAAAAGATTGCAATTAGTTCTTTAAATGATCTTGGAAATAATCATTAGTAACAAACAGGGGAAAGTCCAATAAGTCAGCATGCTTTCTCCACAAAATTCAATCCAAGTCACACTCAGAAAAGGAAATCAATTTTTTGAGCTACAAAATATGAATTTGCTGCATTTTTAAACTTCAGGCACACCGCAAATGCTCTATGCACTTCCCTTAGCATCCTTTGATGCCTTACAGTACACAATAGGAACACATGGACCACCAAGCTCTTAGGAACGGTAATGTTTTTAGTAGTGTTAGTAAAAATGATCTCAGGAGTTCAAACAAAAGAAAAGGCTTTTGCAGGTGACTTTGTGTCTGCTTTTCCTTGAATTGATATTTTATTCTTTGATATTTAAACGACGTAAGAATAAAAAACTAGCAAGCTCTAGTGCATGAGCATGTGGACATATATGTGTTCATAGAGCAAACAGATTTAAATTCCTTGCAACCAGTTTTGCATATAACAGCATGTAATTGATAGGAAGGTACTGAGATGATTTTAGGTAAATGATGTAGAGAGAAGTCAATGAACTGTGTGTACCTGCATGATTCTCTGCCCTTAGTACCATCAGGTAAATACACACCCCCATATAATCAATTTGTAAATGATGATTTGGGAACCAAGTGTCTTGATAATTAGAGATCTATCAAAATTCAAACAGCTAATCAAAGTTCCCACCAAAATGACATCGATTTACAGTTCTGTTTTGGTTTCCAATAAAGTTCCTATTTGCTTATTTAGGCTGTTTTGTTAAAGTTCTGCTATTTTTCTGGAATATCTGCAAAAACACAAACTGACACAGTATTAGAACTATAAATTAGTTTAGTTAAGCAGTCACATGCAAATCAATGCATGAAGACATTGTACTCTTCCCATACACAGTCATACATGACTGTACATTTTCTGAAAAAGAAGTTTCTACTCATGGACAAATCTATAAAGTTTTTAGGAATAGATTTAATGTGAAAATAAATTTAACATAAGTTGCATGAGCCTTTCAGGAAGAAAATCCTGAAAGGCAAAAATCACTAACTTTGGGAGGGAGAGCATGATGGTTAATTGTGTGTATCGACATGACCGGACTAAGGGAGGCTCAGATAACTGGACCACGGTGCTACTGGGTGTGTCTGAGAGATCGGCATGCGATTCAGTGGACTGAAGAAAGAAAACCTGTCCTCAGCAACGTGGCTCAATTTTGTATATATTGAACTATTGTGGATAGACAATAATATACATTATATACTGCATTTACTATATAGTGCATTGCATAATATATGTCATACTATTAGTGACAATTGGTGTTTTGACTTGATATGTGGGTATTAATCAAAGTAAATTCACCATCTTTTATAAGATAATCATAGATGTTTTTCTGTTTTAGATATTTTTCTTTTAAATAATGTGTCTTTTGTGCTGATTTCTTGATAACACAGGGATGTAAAAAACTTCAGCTCTAAAAATTTCAGCAGATAGTGAGTTGTATCCTACAGAGCAAAAAGTATTCGATATTTGCAAAATGAGGAGCCTTCTTGAGTGTCACGAGTATGATCATTCTCCTAAAAAGGAGATTCTGTCCAGCATATGTAATAAATAGGAAATTCTGGAGTTTGTGGTGGTGACTGTGAAGAACAAACTCATCTTACTCAGAGCGAGAGCCTGACGAGGACGCGGCCTCTGGCACTGGCTCTTGAGAGTGTGTTCCCTAGGCTGAGCCGCATTTACAGACACACTGTCTTCTGAAATCGCTGTTTGAAAAGAACACCTGACTCCTTCCATTTGTTGACTTAGACTAACACACATCTAAAATTACTCTGAACTTACTCTTGATTGCCAAAAGTTTGTCTGGTCCATAATCAATGCAGTTTTGATTTGATGCAAAAAGATCAATAACATCTTTGAAGTTTTCATTTTAGTACAAAGAAACTAATTTTCTGCCTCTTTTGTATTTTTGCCATGTAAAAAAGTATTAAAAAGATGATTCTAAGATTAAAACACATAATGCATTTATTTGACAACTTTGATTAAAAGGATTTTAAATAATCATTTAAACTATATCTTTAAGGTGGTTTTAGAGTTTGATTTTTCTTTCCTACACTTGAATTCTAGCAGCTAAAGACACATTTTTTTCACACATTTCAGTACGAAATGGTCATTTGGTTAATACTTTTGAAAATATAATTATTAAAAAAACAAATCACAGAAAAATAACTTCATTAGGCTCCTGGCTGGGTAGCTCAGTTGGTTGGAACATCATCTCAATATTAAATCCCCGGTCAGGGCACATACAGGAATCAGCCAGTGAATACATACATAGATGCGATGACAAATTGATCTCTCTCTATCTCTCTCTTTCTGTCTTAAATCAATAAAAATTTAAAAAAATATTACCGCACTAAAAATTGTATAGAAATTTCATGTTGATCTTCTAGGTTTTCCAAACAGTTCACTAAATCTCTATTTTATAGAGCTATGAGGTGATCTCCAGTTTATTTATAAATATATTTGTAATGCCAACTAAATGAAAATTGATTTTATCAATAGGCATTATTGGGAGTAAATTTTAAATTAGAAATTTAACTAAGTGCAACCAAGTTTGAAATCTATGCTTTAAAAATTGGTTAATAGTGCTTATCACACTATAGAATGAAGCAAGATGGTTTATAACAAGTTTAATTTAAAAGAAAACCTAAAATTAGATGTGTGTTTGTATCTAGTATATCTGATTAAACATTTATAGTGTGTGTGTATATACACATATGCATGTGTATATAGATATTTGTACTTGCTACATACATATGTTGTGTTTAATACATATATATTTATATTGAGTAAAACACATACTCATACATCCATCTAAAACAAATAAAGGTGTTTCTTTGTATCTTAAATTAAGTTCCTGTAGACTGAATTTATTGGCAAGTGCATTTGAAAGATGTATCTATAAGAAAGTAAGGAAAACAGGCAAATTCGGGCAGAGGGAGCAGGCATTTATAACATGGGTGCAAATGAAGAATCTATCTTACAGGGGCATGGGGAGCTGTCATGGAGCTTCAGATTTGTCCTAAACTGACACAAAACAGTGGGGTCCTTAGAGCACCACATCGGCCATTGATGGAGGGACACCCTTGGAGGGGATGCAGTTTTGGTCAAGTCAGTTTCTTAAGACTGAGAGTAATTACAGTGACAAATGCAACTGAGTATTTTCATCAGCTGATCTTCTTAACAGCTAAGGGATGCATACATTGACCTTGAAATGGACACGCAGGCAGAGAACCAGAGGATTCACACAGTTCACCCCTTAAATCCAGCCAGGTATCTTTTAGTAAATTTGCCTAATCTAGGCATCTCCCAGTTTCACTTTCCTGTTTAGCAGAAAGAACTAAAATCCATGTTATTGCAATTGATCTTGAGGCAATTTTTGGTACTTGTTACTCAGCTTCAAGTTTTGCCTTGTGCTGAGTTTGTATTCCTGCTCACCTAGTCGTCTCGCCTGGTGTAGAGAACCAAGCCCACATCACTGAGGGGTTTGAGCCCCTGAAAATTTAACTGGGACCACTCTCCCTCTTGGGACCTGGCAATATGGATTTGTGAAAAAGAATAAATTACTCATGTTCCACTTAGAACAATGTTAAGTGGTTATTTCACCTTCACCTTGTTTTCTATTAATAATTCCATCTATTACGAACACAGCCATGTATAATGGTCCATGATTTAGGGTGTATTTTTACTCTGGAAGATGCTCAGTCCTCATTACTTATTGGTCTTAAGTTGGTTTCTCAGCTTCATTTACAAGAGGTCATTCTAATATTGTCACAGACAAGCAGCTGTTACAAGGTGTGGGATGTGATAAGATGAAAGCATTCCGTGGCTTTTTACCTGCTCAACTTCCCCACCCATCCCTCTGCTTTTGAATGCATCTCATAGTTCTTTAAAAAGATTTTATTTATTTGTTTTTAGAGAGAGGGTAAGAAAGGGAGAAAGAGAGGGATAGAAACATCAATGCAAGACAGAAACATTGATTGTCTGCCTCCCCCTTGTACCCTTCCCGGGGACCAAACCCACAGCCCAGGCATGTGTCCTGACTGGGAATCAAACTGGCGACCCTCTGTCTCACAGAAGGATGCTCAACCAACTGCGCCACTCCAGTCAGTTCAGACTGCATCTCATAGTCTTAGCATTATGTAGCATCCTGTTTTGAAATAGTCCGTGATTTCTCAAATATTGTTACAAAAGCCCCACAGGCAGGAAAGGCAAACCTATGTGCAGAATATGTGTTGATCCCAGTAGACGTTGTTCACACTCTGTTGTGGAGGATTGAAAGCATTCCATGCCATAAACTGTGTGGTGCATCCCATTTACTTGGCACCAGAGAAGTCAGTCCCATTAACCTTCTCCTGTTTCTTAAAGGTAGTTATTTGCCGCATCCTGCAGTTTCTTCAGGTTATAATCCATTTTTATTCCTTAGCAGGCCCAACATATCTCTAATTGGTTATTGGTCAGGTGACCAGCCAGAAATTTTAAGGGTAGGTCCTGAAGAGACATAGAATTGACTTAAAAAGCATGAGTTCAACTACAGTATCTACATGGATCTTAATTCATAGATGGGCGTGGGCATTATGAGCAAGAATTAAAATATAAGCATTGAAACAAAGAACGCCAAGCAGATCCCCAAATAGTGTGCACGCATATGAGTTTATGGGCGTGTGTGTATGTGTGTGTGTAATGTGCTAATTCCGGATGTTTTGTTTTAGTCTAAGAGAAGCCTCTACACACTTTATGAAGAAGACAGAGACATTGAACTTCAATAAGATATGACTTATGGACTACTACTAGGCAATAAAATGATTGAAACATAGATAGCATTAAAGTTATGTGTTCTGTCCAAAGCAAAGGAGATCTCTTACCTGTAGCTGATGTTGCTAGCCTGACACCCTCTTCAGGGTGAATCCAAGTGAGCAGTTTTATTCACTGACTTTAATTCTTTCTTGAATTCAAAGAAAATAAAACAAGGCATAGAGAAACAAAGGACAGTGCTACAGAGAAACACTGAAATAAATTGCAATAAAAAGCTTTGGATTTATTGTTTCTGTTTTTCCAGTTTCTCTCCTTCCATTATGATCCTAATCCATGTGGAGATGGAATTCCTGATTAATGTAACAGTGATCAAATAAAACAAACTAATATATGAAATAGTGGACTTAGCAATTACTATGGCAGAATACTTTCAGCAAGAACAGGAGCTTCCATGGCGTTTATGTCTCTGGGAAATATTGGCAAGTAGAAGTAGGGCTTGAGGCAAAAAGCTTGTCTGGATTTCATTTTCTTCCATCTAACTTTAACATCTTAAAAGCAAAATGCGAATGGCTAGTTCTCATGCCTTCTGGGGTTACCCTTTTCTTTATAAACTGGATAATATAGAACATAGCTTGTGTCTTCTCTGTGTGCAATGATTGCAAGGCCCTGGTTTTTATAGAGTCTTAGGCCTGGTAATTGTGTGTATTCCCAGGGCTGATTATACCTCGAACAAACTCATCCTGAGTACCTGTTTGTCATCTCTTGCTTGGCACTCCTACTCTCAGCTTCTCTGATGATTACTTTTTACTCTTTTAAAACCATCTCCCAGGCGGTGGCCTCAGGCACATGTCATTATATGACAAGCAAAGTCATACCTTGAATCCTCCTCCCCTAACACACCTGCATGCACACACACACACATGCACATACACTATTCACTACTATAGAAAAGCCGGGGGGGGGGGACTATAGGATAAACAAAACAAAACAAAACAAAACAAAACAAAAAAACCCTCTAAAACATTGGGAAACTTAGAATGAAATGAAAATGCAAACAATAAATGAAAGCACGTGATACGCACACAAATGGGTTCCTAAGGGCTCACTGTTCCTTTTCCACCAGGTTTTCTGGCAGCCTTGGTTCCCTTGTTCCATCCAGCCCCTTCAGCTGGTCTCTCAAGGCTCAACTTTCATTTTTCAGGAGTCCAGTTCAACTGCTTTGTCCCTCTCTGGAGTGCTGGCTCTATCCTTGGACTCAGAGGAGAAATAACTCCTTCTTATTCCCAGATGAAAGCCGGCTGCCTTGATTTGTCCCTGAATGATTTATGAAATAGTCCTTCCTTCAGGGGAAACGGCTACTCTGACTCCTGGATGTTTTATGTGGCCCCAGGGCCAGGTTCAGCCATCGCAATTACTGGATCTGTCTTTCTTGGGCACAGTTAAAGCTCCGCTGAGAATTACACCGGCTGCTTAAACACGTCTCCCGAGTGTCTACCCCTTACACTGAGGGAGGGTCTGTCGAGAGACAAACTTCAGCTTTAACCCAGGAAGGCAGAAGGTGCATACAACCAACCATTTACTTGTTTTTTTGGATCGTTTCTTTTTGTATCTACCTAATGTAAAGTCAAGGATCTTTCTAAGGACAGAAATAAATTGCTGATAACTTTAAGATAATATTTTGTCCCTATACATAAATGGATTAGATACAAATGGTGTGCTTTATTTTGGTAGTTATTCAATCAATGTATTGTCTGTCTTAAAAATAATATACTTTAAAAAATCATATAAGTTATAAAGTTTTCCAGAGTCAATGGTTCTCTTAATTCTGAATTGTCATATTTGGTTTTTATTTTACATATATTTTGGGGGATATTGTAATACAAGTGATAGCTAATTTTGTGATAGAAATAATTAATAATGCATGGAATTGATGGGGAAATAAATATCTTCATATATTGGAAGATTAAAATAAATATTACATGCAAATATTCTTTAGAGACAGCAGGTAAATGATTAACTAGCAAGTATTGCTAAGAAGAATTCACATTCCAGGCCTAGCCTTTGGCTACATGCTGCGGGTGAAATATTACTAAAACTTAACAGAAGCTTCTGGTATCGAAAAGCTTTAGTCATTCTTTTTGGGGATACATTTCTCATAAACTTGAGTGTGTGTTTTTGAAAACTCTAAATGTATTAGGCTTAAAAAACGTATACTAATTTTTTTATAATTTACTTCTTAAGCAATGCATAACCACTAGCAATTTCTCGGTAAACAAGTGTTATTTTATTGCTTTCTGCAGTGAAAAAAATATATCTATGGCATGCGTTTGATAAAACAGGTTTAAAGCCTTCTTGTGTCATATTAATCTTATTTAGTTACACTGGTCTCATGTTGACAGCATACTCATTTTAGTTACTTTATTGTATTCTAGTAGACCATGAAATCATATTCAATTATTTATTTTCATATTCTAATCATATGACCTCACCGTTCCTGCCAAACTTGAGTCATTGTAAATTCCCCTCCCCCCACCCTCCCGCTCTGGATTTGCTATAATTACACATTCTCCTTTCGAATGTTCTGCCTGGAGGAATAGCTACCCTCTGTCTTCATAACAGAATCTATCAAAGTGGCTCTGCATCATGGCCTGTCCAGTGAGAGTTATTCAAGAAAAATTGCTGATTGAAAATAATGTGCAGAACCACTAGTTATTATTGCTCTGGTAAATCTTCCTTTTTAGTAGCAAAGGGCCACTTAGAAACAGTGTAAAAGTACACATATCCACATAACCGTAGTTTGGAATATAGCTTTCACCAAATGATTCCTTTGCGGTCTCACACCATGTTTTGAAAATATTTCTTAAGAGAACATGGAAATCTGATAATAAATATATTCTTGATTGTGTAGAAATGATGAAAAATCATGAACTATTTTATGGTGCCTCTCAGCGGCCTTGTAAACATGATTTTTTCAAAATAATTTTTAGCTGAACTTCCAGAAATGTGACTTTATCTTTCAACTCTAGAGATCAAGGGATCTTGTTTTTGATGCTATTGTAAATAAGATTGTTTTCTTTATTTCTTTTTCAGATAGCTTGTTCTTAGTGTTTAGAAATGCAACTGATTTTCGTGTCTTGATATTGTATTCTGAAACTTTACAGAATTAATTTATTAGTTCTAATAGTTTTTTTCTTGGAGCCTTTATTTTTTTCTGTATATAATAAGATGCCATCTGCAAATAGTGACAGTTTTACTGCTTCTTTTTGATTTGAAGTTCTTTTATTTATCTTCTTGCCTGATACCTCTGTGTAAAACTTCCAGTACTATGTTGAACAGGGGTGTTGAGAGTGTGAACTCTTATTTCTGATCCTAGAGAAAACGTTTTCTGTTTTACACTCTTCAGGATGATGTTAGCTGGCTTGTCATCTATGGGCTTTAATATGTTGACATACCTTCCTTCTATATCCAATTTGTTGAGAGTTTTTATCATGAAAAAATGTTGAATATTGTCAAATTCAACACTTTTTCTACATCTAATGAGATAATCATATGATTTTTACCTTCATACCATTAATATGATGTATTATACTTACCAATTTCCATAGGTTGAACCACCCTTGCATACCCGGGATGAATCCTACCTGATCATGCTGAGTAATCATTAATGTGCTGCTGAATTTGGTTTGCTAGTATTTTATTGATAATTTTTACATCTATATTCATTTGTCTTTAGTTTTCTTTTCTTACATTGTCTTTAGCTCACTTTGTTGTCAGAGTAAAGCTTGCCTCATAAAATGGGTTTTCAGATGAACACTCTCTTCAATTTTTAGAAGAACTTTAGAAAGTTTGGAATTAATTCTTCTCTAAATATTTGGTAGAATTCATCAGTGAAATCATCTGGTCCTGGGCTTTTATTTTCTATGAGAGTATTATTATTATTATTATTGATTCAATGTTCTTACTAGCTGTTGGGCTGTTCAAATTTTCTATTTCTTCATGATTTGGTCTTGTCAGGTTATATGTTCCTAGAAATTTTTCCATCCCTTCCAGGTTATTCAATTTGTTGGGATGTGATTATCCATACTATTCTGTTATGATCATTTGTATTTTTGTGACATTGGTTGTCCTGTCTCCCTTTTCATTTATAATTTTCCTTATCCAAGTCCTATTTCTGTTTTGTTAATCTTGTTTCCTCCCGCAAATGTCCCACAATGCTTTGGAAGCTGGATGCCCATCTTCTGCTCACTTTGCCCCCTGGAGAAATTCTGGCCCCATGAGGCCTTCCTAGTGTGGCACTGTGTCAGACTCAGGGAGGGGCCGTGCTGACAAAGCACAGCTGTTCCTCTTTGTTTCTGTCTAATGCAGTTTTTATTGATCTCTGTGGTCCAGAGGGATGCTTCAGACTCATCCCCAGGTTCTGGGGTTTTCACATTGGAGTCTTGTGTATGGATAGTCACTAATTAGTTTTCTGGTAAGGGGGGTAAAATAGGAAATGACTTAGGTCACCATTTTAGTGACGTCACTTGTTTGGTTTTTGCCTAAGCTTTGATGTATTTGCATGTGCATGAAAGAAAAAAATATTTTTAATGAATAAAGTGATATAATGTTTATAAGTTACAATTGAGACTGATACATTACTCTACAAATCTTACATTGAATTATTTATCATTTGGTAAAACAAATAAAAATTGTACAATGCATGTAGGCTATGCCATTTGGAGAAACACTTATGTTGATCCTTGATACATATGGACATAAAAAATTAAACCAAACGAAGCCCTTTATTATGTAGCACTTTGTATCACAATTACTTTTTTGGCTCATGTCTTTCTGTGATAACTACTTTGAGGGCAGTTATTCCAATTGTCCAGATGTGTAATCCATGTTTCAACCTATGTCCGCTCTTCCCATTCTTTCTCCAGGTGCAGGAAGGTTTCGATCTTTTTTTACTGATTATACACAATGGTCTAAAGAATGGTTTAAAATCAAAGCCAGAGACTGTGGGAGCCAGAGATGAAATTAAGCAAGACAGCTGAGGAAATCAGTATTGACTCTTCAAGTAATGGTGAAGAGTTTTTAAAATAGTACTCAATGTGGAAGTTATTCTTTTTGTGTCTCTATTTAATATATAACCATAAGCACCTCTTGTTTAACACTTTCTACTTATAACCCGGCTTTTACCACCATCACTGTCACCCCATCAGTGCAAAGAATGAAGGCATGGCTGAGCTCAGTACTGGTGCGGTTCCAGTTGGTACACACTGAGGAGAGTGGGCACCGCCATATATTTTCACAGGTACACTGGAACACAAACTCCACAAGGTCAAGGTATTTTGTTTTATTTTGTTCACTCACGTGTCTCCAGCAGACTGTACAAAGATGGCACACAAGAGAACCTCAAAACATATTTACTAATAAAATAAATAGTTATAGAAAATGAAAATAAATGTAGTTGATCTAAATATCATATTTAAAATTCTGAACCTTAAGAAATTTAGTCAGTGAGCCAAAATTATCCATTGACAAATTTTTCTTTCTGATACGAGTAAGGGATCAGATCAATTACAAATAAGTTTTTGGCTCAAGAATCCAAAAGAGAACAATCTGGAACCAAGAACATAACACAGAATAAAATATGAAATAAGAAGGGGATTGGTCTCAGAGAAAGATCATAAATTTCCTAAACCATAGGAGATGCACACACATACCCCCCAAAACCAGTGGTTCTTAAACAATCAATTTTGCTCCCCAGGGAATATTTTGCAAAGTCCCGAGACACTTTTGATTGTTATATCAGGAAGTTTATTATGGTCACTTAGTGGGTAGAGTCCAAGAATGCAGCTAAATATCCAATTATGCATAGAACAGTCACACACAACAAATGATTATATAGTCCAAAAATCAGTAGCTCTGAGGTTAAGGAATACTGCTATAAAGGAATATTCATCATACATTTGCAGAAAGCTGTTGATTGGACAGAACAGATGTTCTTAAAACAAAACCCTGATGCTCAGATTAAGTAGTCCAGGTAAGGGGAAGCTTAATTGGATCCTCCTATTTAAGTATATCATTATTACACCTAAATGGGCCAAATACACAAATACAAATAAAAAAGGAAGTAAATTTAAAATTGTCTCAGGAACTTTTCTTTGATTACAGATAACTTTGACTGTCATAAAAATCAGAGGTGGAAATTCTCGCCAAGGTAGCTGACCTTGGACCAACTTGGGTTTGAGCTGTGTGGGTTCACTGATCCTCAGACACTTACCAACAATTATACAGTCAGCCCCCCAGTACCCTCAAGTCTCACATGTGCAGTGTGTACAAACTGGAAACATGTCTGAATTCTAAGTGATGCCTTCTTCTTTGGCGTTGATGGGTGGTAGGGGTGGTGGTAAAGGCTGAATCACCCACTGTCATTTTATACAAGGGACTAGAGTGTCTGCAGGTTGTGATATCATCAAGGGGTCCTGGAACCAGTCCTGCACAGGCACTAAGGGCTGATAGAAGTGTTAGGGGAGTCAAAATTATGCATGAATTTTCCACTGCACAGGGGCCTGCACCCTCTAACCTCCATGTTGTTTGAGGGCCAACTGTAATTCCCACTAAGACCATGTGGGCTCTGTGAAGGTACCCTTTGAGAGACGAGGTTGTGTCCACGTCTAACAGATAGCAGGGCCACAGTAATTATTCAGGGTATGAATGATCGAATATATTAAATGCAACACTTGATTTCCTTTAAATCACATTGAATAATATTAAGGCAATTTAATCTCTCATCTAGCTTGATTAGGTTATCAAGGCTGAGTTATCAAAAATGTTGCATTAGTTAATTTCCCTCTGGAAGCAAAATCCAAAATGGAATTAGTGGTGCACAAGATATATCGGGGAAATGCCTATTCAGAATGGAGTCTGAGAAGGTAAGAGGGGCAATCAGACTGTGTTGCAACCCCAACAACAGTGAAGGAGAGGAGGGTACCAGAGGGCTGAATAGAATGTCTTAAACTCTGGCACCGATCCACGAAAGGCTTGATTAGGCTATTAAGGAGTCCTCACACCAAAATCTCTCATTTGGGGAGTTCCTCTCTTGCAGGAATGGGGTGCACTAGTATCCCCATGAGGCAGAATCATAAAATAGGAGCAGCTCACAAAAAATATGGCCCCTCATGAATATGGTGGCAGATCCAGAAAAGCAGCAGCTGAGCGGAGGGCCAATCTGTTTCCTGTAGCAGGAGATGTGAGCGGTGGGTTTTTATAGTTATTTCATTATTGAAGACAAGCATGCACAACGCTCTCCAATCTCTTTTCACACATGAAACATCGGAAACATTACAAATCTACACTGGAAATATTAAATGAAGGCAGAAATGAGAATCTGTATCCCCTCTTCTTACTTTAGTAATCTTTAATAACTATTACATCTTTTAACACAATTAAGCTCTGGATTTTATATCAATTACACATAATTGAATTATAAATTGATATTAGGACCCAGTCTACACTGATAGATATAGAATCCCGACTAAAGGTTTTGAGAAGATAAGTAGCGTACTTGACAAGTGTAGCTGATAGAGAATCTATCTAATAATGCAATAATTGCCTGATATGTGAACATTTCCCTATACCCACAGTTTCTGATTGAAGGTTTTTAAAAGCTCTTTGTTTAAAAACTGGAGAGAGTATTAAAAATAGTTTTAAGGTAACAGTACTGGGATTTCCATCCCTTGGGTTAATGATAATCCAATTTTTTTACTGATGAAGCTGGATACAAAGCTACACATTTTTTGTGCTGGTTTTGACACGCTTCGGCCTAGGCTTTAGCTTTCCAGTAGAAACTAGTTCTCGCCCTTCACATTTTTCTATTGTGTACCTCTCAATGCCTTCCATGATTGATCGCTCCTTTCAATGACATTTTACAAAATTTCATGAATGCTACCTCTGCTAATCTCAATCAAAAATGCATCATCGATTAGATTAACAGAGGTTTCCATAGTGAATGCACGTCTTTTGGTATTCGTCTCTAGACCATTCTAACTTTGCTTTATCTTTGGAAGCAAGTGCTTCTTGCGTTTGTTGTTGGCATCCGGCTATGCCTACTGAGAAAGAGATTTATGCTGGAGCAAAATGAAGTGGACCGGTAGTTTAGAGCACACTGGAAACAGCACCCCTGTGACCGCCCGAGAAGATAGATTCCCATCTCTACCATTTACAGTAGATGGCCATCGTTTGCTCTCTTGAACTTACGCTGTTTCAAATGCCACGTTCTGTCAGCCTTTATTCCCACTTACTTAATAACTAATAGGCATATTTTTAAAAAGGAATTTAGAAAGCTCAGAAATTCAGTGTGCACTATTTTGGGACTGCAGCTGCATTTATTTCTTTATTTCTCAAAGTGTTGAGGTTATTTTTAGACATTTTTTTTCCGAGAAGGCATTAGCTTCAAGTGCTTTCCTACCTTACTTTATTCCTAACCTTTTACTTCCACCAAATGTAGAGGCGCAAAAAGATAATCAAGGTCTAGTTAAGAAAAAGAAATCTGAGTCATTCGAATTGATTCTCACCATCCGCGGACATCCAGAATGCAATAAGTGCTGTCCCTTCCTTAGGTCTGCGATGTTCATCATGGCATATTGTGGGGATCTCTTCAACTCACTTCACATCACTCGGAAAAGCTTTTTGCTTGTCATTTTTATAATACTTTCCTTCTACCTGCCTTCTATTTGTTATCCTTTTGTTCCTTTCCTTCCTAGGTGCGCTATTTTTATCCTTATTTTATCTTTTTGCCCCCAAAGAAGGAGGTTGTTAAAGATCAGTATGCCAACCCAAAATGGAAATTTTAACGTCCTGTCTAGGTGACAGTGTCAAGCACTGGTTTACATATTTTCTATACATTATCTTATTTAATCCTCACAAGAATCCTCTGATATAATGACCATGTTATCCTCACATTGCAGGTGGAAAACCTAATGGGCAGATAAATTAAGGGACCTGCCTAAGGTTACATAGCTAGTAAATGACAGAGTTAGAGGACTTGGACTCCCGTAAAATGAATGTAAACTTATGACCCAGTCTTGTTATGACATGTTACCTCCCTGATGTGAAAGTCTGTCAGGGGTGTAGACTAATACAGTAACTGCATCTATTGGAAGGAAATGTGATACTACGTCAGGATAAAAATGACTTATATTATTAATAAATTCTATTGGGTATTGCATGTAAAATTTTATCCACAGAAAAAACGTAATATCAAATAGGTAGGTAGTGATAAAGAATTATTCACAGGGCTCACATGGCTTCGCCTCCACATGACCTTGCTCATCAGAACAAACATACTATCCCATAAAAAAATAATGTAGAGGCTAGCTAACAGTGAAGACTTTGAAATTTAACTACATCAAAGTTGGTTTTGAGATACCTTAAGAAAGGGAAGATTCACATGTGACTATTTTCTAATGTAAAATGCTCCTAAGCAAGGTGCTTGCACGTCCTTGGAATCAGTTATATTAAATCAGTTACTGAGGGGACATAATATCTTGATTGAGAATAACAAATATCCATTTGACTTCAACCCTGCAAAGATAAAGATAAATATTTTCTTCCGGAATAACTTGTCTGCATTCTCACAGCAATGGGGAACACCCATGTTTATAAAGGGGTCAGGAAGACATTTTTAGTATTGCTTCACAGGCCCGTTTTGCCTTTCTCTTGAAACTTCACAAGTGTTTCTTTGAAACATGAGTGTCCTGTGCTGCAGAACAAGAAATAAGATGATTTGGCCCACACATTTTAAAATTCCATGATTATGGTCAAAATCTTTAATTGCAAACAATCCAATGCTGCTATAGAAAACGTTACGTAAAGTTATTGTTTTGGTTTCAAAGATCAGTTTCATCATTAAGATAATGAAAGAATATACTCAGCGTGTGGGAAACCACACTCAGGGATGACATCATAGTGGACTAACGTGGTATCCAGGATATTACATGAGAATTGGGAGGAGGTAATACAATCTGAGGGATAGGATAACCATTACCCCAATGGATGGAGTTCATTCATCTTCATTCTGTTGTTTCATCAAAAATGTGACTTAGCTTTTCTCTGTCTCAACTTCTCTTTGCATCTAAACAGGAAAATCTTGATTTTTTCTGTTTCACATTCGATCTCTCAGAAGTAATCTAATTGATGTAAATTAGCCATTATCTCTGATGGGTTGAGGATTTGGGGCTTTAAACCACTGGGGAATTTACAGATTGATTGTCCTTACATCAGGTGCCCACCCCTATTCCGGACACCAGCTGGATAGGGCAGGTATCACAACAGACATCTCAGAGACGCTGCCTTCATGTAGGGACAGTATGCTATCCCTGCCTTCAGTAAGGGTAGGAACAGCTGCTGCAATCTTAGGACCTATCATGCTTGTCTTGTCCAACTCAGTGACTTAGTGAACAGAGCCTTGTGGTAGGCTTAACAGAATCAGTTAGTTGCACATTTCATTTTCAGCTTTTTAATCAAGTTTGCACCTGAAGTGACATGGATTTTTTTTTTTTTTACTATTGGCTATTCTATTTGGAAAAAAAAAATCCACCAAAATTTGACCAAACCTAACAATGTAGCTTTCTTCAATTAGACTAATTAAAAAATGAGAAGATTTGCATCTCAAAGCTACCCTTTTTGCTGAGAGCAAAGCTGTGTATTGATGCAAGTGGGGGTACATCCTCTCTGCTTTGACAACACCCAGGCCTCTAGTTTATTGAAAATATGCATTAATATATTTAGGCACAAGTTAGCAGCTAGTAAAGACTGAGCAGAAGCCCTTCTGTATGCTACCTGAGGCAAAATTGTGGTTTCGTCAGTGCTTACTTATCTACTCTCATTCTGTCAGGAAAAGGCAGTCGTCTGGAAGTCTCATTATGAACTTGAAATGTTGAAGTTGTGTAGCTAAGCCTGGGCATCCTTTCTACCAGCCTTGAAAGCTGCTGATTTGTTAGCAAGTGCTGTAAAATGTTTCACAGGCAAGAGAAAAGACATGGGTAAAGCAGAAGAACTTAATATGTCTACGTATATTTATTTTGGATTCTTGAGGAATGTTATTTGGCTAAAATTACCAAGTCATTTGCTTGTTTTTGTATATTTCTGAGGTGCCTTAATTGAATGAAGTGTCAAAAAGTCCAGACTTTGAATTTATTTTAGTGGAAGGGAAAGGATCATCTAGTATAAACAGTCTAGAAGAAAAAAGAAACACCATTTAAAAATCGGCTTGAGCACTCCCCACTTTGTGGGTGGGTTATATTTATCAATTCCACAGAGTAGCATTAAGAAAGGAAAGGGGAGTAATTTTACAGTGGAGAAACCAGGCCAAGTGACCAAGGTCAATATCATCGGTGATAAGTCATGTTGATGGCGAATGCAGGTGATATGATGTGACAAGAGGGCACTCCACTTCTGGGCTCTTTGTCACTAAACCCATAACAGCAGCCTGACCATGAGAAACATCAGAAGGGTCCAAATTGAAAGGCATTCTACAGAACATGTGCCCAGGACTCCTCAAAGCTGGCAAAACTATGGAAACCCAGACAAGTCTGAGGAACAGTCACGAACTAGAGGAGAATAAAAACATGGCCCCCAAGTGTGACGTGTTCTTCCGGATAGGATCCTAGGATAGAAAACAGTCCTTAGAACCAAACGTGTAAAATGGTGAAATTCAAATTAAGTATAGACTTTAGTTAATAGTATCTGTACTAAAGTTGTTTTTTTTAGGGTTAACAAATGTCCTGTAAGGGTCATGTGACATGTTATGAATATGAGTATTTGGGTGAGAAGTAGAGGGGAACAATCCATATTATCCTTGCACATTTTTGTAAATCTACACAACTCTAAATTTTAAATGTTATTAGAAAACATGTTTATGTTTTATGTGAGAAAATATTTATTTTTGTTGTCCTAGATATTCTAGTAACACAGATATTCTACTTTATACCTTCTTGCTCTATTTTAGCTTTCTTAACCATCTGATCTTAGCATAAGAGCCATCAAAACCAAACCAGACCAAATAGGAGAGCTCTTTTTTTAAAAAAATATTTTATTTATTTATTTTCAGAGAGAGGAGAAGGGAGGGAGAAAGAACAATGTATGGTTGCCTCTCACATGACCCTCACTGGGGACCTGACCCGCAACCCAGGCATGTGCCCCGACTGGGAATCGAACTGGGACCCTCTGGTTCCCAGCCCACGCTCAATCCACTGAGCTACACCAGCCGGGCTGGAGAGCACTTTTGCATGCCAAGATGGCAGAGGAGAAGGAGGATGGAGTGAAGTGGTATATATTTTTTAACCTTTGCCTCATTAGATTAGTTTTGGCTTCCACTTAGCCTAAAGTATGTTCTTCACTCTCAATAGAAAGAAGATGAGAAAGTCAAATCCATGTTACTAGTATCATCAATTTAGAACTACAGATGATGTTAAAAGTTGAATTATACCCTCTCAAAATTCATATGTTGAAGTGCTAACCCCCAGTATTTGAGAATGTCATCTTATTTGGAGATAGTCTTTACACAGGTAATTAATTAAAGTGAGGTCATCCATGTGGACCCTTATTCATTATGATGGGTGTTCTTATAAAAAAGGGGACATTTGGACACAGAGACAGGCGTCAAGAGAGAATGATGTAAAAGACATAGGGAGAAAACACCATTAAGGAGCCAAGTGGTCAGGCCTGGAGCTGATCCTTCCCCAGAGTTCTCAGAAGGAACCTACCCCGTCGCTATCTTGATTTTGGATTTCTAGTCTCTGGAGTTGTGAGACAATGTGTTTCTCTTGTTTAAACCACACAATCTGTGGTACTTCCAAAGCAGCAGGGGAAGTAATACAGCAGTGACTAATTTCTGAGAAGAACATGTTTGTGTCCCAGCGGAGACAGGTTCAAGCCGTGCAGGGTGTCAAGGCACAGCCAAGGGAGTCAAGCTGGCGGAAGAACTCAACATCACTGCGGGAGCCCTAAGCAGGGAAGAAAGTCAATGTTACGTTGCATGGGTAGACTAACACAACTGGTTTGGGACTTGTGAGGCTTGTGATTCCACAGCTACTCAGAAAAGACAACAATGTATCAAACCCAGCTCAGAAGAGTCAAAACTCAACACAATCTTGGGTGTCCACAGAGCTTATTAATGGATACTGGAACATACCTGGCTAGGCCCCTGACTGGTACACCATTGGCGTGTACCTCGAGAAAACCCAGAGGAAGCTGGAATAAAACACATCCGAAAGAATTTCAGCTACAAATACTAAGCTGAAGGAAAAAGATTCAAAATTTTAAAAATAACCAAGGTTCTTGTTGGTTTATTCCATTAGAAGAAAAGTAAAAGTAAAGAAATACAGATTCAAGGAGGCTGGGAGAGGCATTCCCCCATTTTTTCCCATTTTAAAACAATCATTGTGAATGAATAGTTCAGAGTTCTTACTTGCTTGCATGACTATTCTTGTAAGCTATTCTATCATCTCTCAAGATTTTTATACTCAAGAAACATCTCTTATTAACTTCTTACTGCATTCCCAGTCCTGATGAAATGTGTGGAGGATAAAACCAGAAGAGAAATCATAGTGCTTTCTTCAGTTGAGACCATTGGGTATGGATATTTTCTGTGCTCACTTTCTTGAGAATTTTTGTAGCTTTGATGCAAAGACTTTTGATAAAAAGGTTTTCCTTGTTATGCTTCTGGAATAAGCTTTTGTGCTTTGGTAAATACATATGTGGGTAAAATACTTTAGCATGTAGAATTTGAAACTTTTTTAAAAAAATTAGACCTGTTTGGCAGAATTTTACCTCCATGTCAATTCAGTCTCAGGTGAAGATGATCAAAGTGGTGACAATCTTTTATACATTTTGGCTGTTTTATACATATTGCATGTGCACATACTACATATGCCTTTCTATGTGCTGTTTATTAAACTCCCCCTCAAGTCTCTGAGAAGGAGGTGTGGATAGTATAATTCCTATTTTCTTCATATACAGTACAGATACGTTTTGAGAGTTCTGTAGACATAGTGAGTGCAGAGACTGGACAAAAACACAGAACTTCAGCCTTTCTCTCATTACAATTTTTGTCTCTAATTAATTAGGGGTTGCAGTTGCCAGGGTTGGCAGAAATCTATATTCATCAGAGAAGAGAGGACTTTATTTCAACAGAAAAAAATCCTTTTTCCTATGCCAAGGCATATTCACAGACTTTAGTGTGTGGAAACAAATTAAATACCCTCAATGGGACAATTTATTTCAATGGCTGTATATTGCTTCCTTCTTTACAATGCTAAGATTATTCCTTAATTAATGGATAATTGTGTAACAGACCTGAGAGTATATCCTAAAAGCCACTTACTTCTTAGTTTTGAGAGATTGAGGGAATAAAGCAAAATACTCAAAAGGTAGCACATTGGCAATTAAATTCCTGGGATTTTTCTCAGAGCTACTCTAGAATTAAACACATTTCTGTGTCTATTGTTCGATCAAGGACACTTGTCCTTTACAGTAAATGTTTTGATATAATTTGACAAAATAAAAAGTATTAAAAATATATAAGCACAATGCATATAGTTACAAAAGAGGCATATAGCATTTCTAAATTTTCAAGGAAAGGATCTTAAATAGCTATTTTTGTCTACAAAGCTCAGCATGTTTGTTGACAATTTGGGGAGCTTGAATTCAAATCCCTGGCTTTCTGACACCTAAACCTATGCTATCTTTGTTACGCCTTGCTGAATTGAGTTAAGACCTATTTGTGTTACTTTCAAGTCTTAACTCTCTTGACTTAGAAATTCAGCTTCAGGACAGATCACCATTTTTCCTTCGATACAGAGAGTGAAACTCTCTAATTGTATAGACATGAGACTTGTTTAGCTAAATGTACTGGACACCTGGGATTTTGACTTCTAATACTATAGCATTTTCTCCAACTGGAAGACCCCTTATAGAAGCCTGACAATCTTTTGTAAACCCTTCAACAAGAACTTTCCTTTCATGATGTTCAGACGTTACCACAAACCTTGGTACACCCGTGGACCTTGACCGTTTTTGCCTCCAATTTCCATGGCCTTGCTTCGTTTAAACTCTGGCATTATTTTCCAGATTATTTAGCCCTCAACTCACACCTTTCTGATTTTGTTTAAATTTTTCACAGTTATCTGATCCACAGCCTTTCCCCCCAAATTCACTGATTAGAATGATCTGATTTCATGGCTTTCATTACCATTATTTTGGTCCCCAAGATTCCGATCATCTGATGCTAGGTCTATATAACCTTGATAACCTGTCAATTGGTATGGTGTGCTTTGTTGAAGTTATTCATACTTCCATATTAACAGAAAAAATTAAGAAATTAGACAAAAGAATAATATTATATAGATTATACAGGGTCCTGCAGAAGTAATAACTGCTTGAATGTAGTTGGTAGGGTAATAATCTGGGTGTAATAACTTACAGTTTTAATTTGAATATTTCACCTAAAACATCATATGGTATACTTGGGTGTGATATTGGTATGTTACATAACAATGTGCTTATGATTTTGTAATAAAAGATGTTGTAATAACCAGGGGCGTTATTTGTGCCAGACCCTGTGTACTTATTTTCATTTTACTCTGGTTATTTTTTCCCCATCCACTAAGCCACTCCCAGTTGATTGTAAACATATCTATATTATCTTTCTCAATCAGGTAGGACATAAGAGATATTTTTACATTACGAACAATCCCTAATTCTCACTGGATAGCAACACAAAGTTTATTCTTTGCATGTACAGCACTTCTGTCTGGATTTAGTAAGGGGTCTTTGCTCATGTTGTTACTCAGGGACCGTTGATAGGAGGGTTAACTTTGATTCATGCTTGCAAGGGAATCTGACAGCAAGTGAAAGAAAGGGAAGGCAAGCTACGCACCAGTTCTTCACCATTTGACAGAAGCACGTTTCCTCTTTTTAGCTCATATTTCACCAGTCAAGCACTACATATGGCCAGAACTGTGGCCAGAGAGAAGGGAAGTGCACTTATTCCCTCACAGGTGAGAAGTCAGTATATAGAAACGAAAATGCAATCTTCGCAGGCTACCCCATGTCTACCCTCCTTGTCTCAAATGTTCTATTTATTTTTTCCTACACTTGAAAACACAGCCCCTCCTACTCACCTCCCTTCATCTCTCAAGGAACCCAGTGTAGTTACAGCACAAAGTTCATCATCTAAGACCTCGTGATAGTCTCTAAAGCAGGTCCTTGTTTCGAGAAAATCAACAAATAACATTATCAAGTAATTAGTTCCCTCGACACATGCCGCTGACCACCTCCTCCCCTCACACACTCAGGACATGTTGGTAGAGGAGGGTCACCCTGGAACTGCGGTAACCACGCCCACTAAAAGTGAAGAAAATGAGGTTTGCACAGCACTCAGTGGCCCGCAGCATTTCCCAAACTCTGCTGGGTGAACAGTTTGAAAGTCCCCTTTCAACACATCACTAAAAGTATTAATAGTGCCAAGTAAACATTACAATATCAGTTTGACAAGTGCAAAGATCAATAGTACCATACATATGCTACAACTCAAGTCAAAGCAACATAATTCCCTTGAATTTGGGTCTAAATCAACTGATGAATTATATAAGTGAACTGGCCTAGGAGGTGTTTAATTCTCTTCCTTGCCTTTCAGTGCTCTTCTTTTCAGAGATCTTATTTTAGCTAGACTATGTTTTAAAAATCTTGTTACTTGTCATTTTGATTTTCAACCCTGGCTCCTGCTTCTCTTTGCCTAAGTGGTTGCTTTGTTTTCTTCCCTGCTCTGTGGATCCGCAGAAGCTGCCTTCCATCTGACAGGGACGTCTCCCTTGAGCCTGAACTTGAGGCTGTTTTCACCTTTGCTCTTTTGTAGTTAATCCACAGATGTGCAGTTCACTCACAGTCTTGTTTACGTGAAGATCTTTATTATTCATTTCACACCCATACAGTGCCCGTCTCCACTGGCAGCTTTTTGGCATGTAAAACCACATTCTTTTATTGTCCTGCTCCAATTTTGATGCATTCATCTTCTGACTTTTGTGTTCTGCGTGTTTTTTTTCTCCCAACATCGCTCATGTTTTACTGACAAATGATCCTGTCTAATTTGCTGGAGATGGTATTCTGTGGATGTGAAAAAATATGTCTAGAAAGGCTTATCTCTCTCTTTATTGGGCCTCTTTGAATTGGAAAAATCTGTCTTGATCTCAGGAAATTTGAGACATTGACTGCTTAAAGCAGGCCTGGGAAGACTGAAAGGCACTATTATTGCAACACGCAACCTTGAAAAGGGCAGAGGCCTGAGTGTCTTGTCATTGGTGGAGGGATCTCTATGCTAACCCTCCTTTTTATATGCACAATTGTATTTTTATCTAAATGGACTTGAAACTATAAAAAATCTAAATGACTCTCCCAACTGCATTGTGTTCTGCAGCCAGAAAAGTCACAGATACTTCCAAACATTGTTTTTGGCTACACAATAAAACATCTCTAAAAAACTATTCATATGTGAGGCCTTCTGCGTCAGCTTTCCTGGTCACATCAGTCTGTTTGCTATGTCTAAATTACTATACAATTCCTTTGGCACAACTGCTTTTGGGAATGGGAAACCCATCCATCACCTTTATTTGAATTCTGGACTTGAAATAAGTATTTGTCAGTATCTTTTCTCTTATTCTGCAAATTCAAGTAGAATGGGCCAGGAAAAACCAGATGTAAAGAAATGAAAAGAAGGCACCAGTTGTCCTTCATCATTTTCTTACTCTCTGTAATTATTTATTTAAGTACTTGGATCTGAAAGACTTATCTAAAAGTAGCAGCTGGTGTATCATCTCACGGACGTACTCGACCATCCACTCATCTCTTTGCTCTCTTCTTCTTTCATTCTCATTAACAGTGAGAAGATTTCAAGGAAGTTAAAAATCATTCCTTCTTAAGGAGATGTTGAAAGTATATGTTTCAGGGTTGAGGCAATAGGTGTGGGTTATTTTTCCAGTCAGAGTCATATGGAGAGGCCAATATTTTAAAAAAGTTTCAGATTCATTCCATGGAAACCAGCAGTTCCACTGAGACTTGACAATATTTTGCATGGGAATATTATCCCTTTAGCTTTTGTCTGTTACTTTAAAAGTCCAAGTAGCATGAAAATGGAGGATTATGAAGCTACTTCTATTAAATAGAAAGTATAAAGTTTTTTTTAATTGCTCTTTAGGCACAGATTATTAATGCTGTAATGGCACTAAAGAGTATTAAATGCAAATTTGTAAGGCTCTAAAGAGCTTTATTAAGATAAGCAACATTTTATTGAGTCAATTCAGTAGCTATTTTAATGAAAATCTGGCTGAATGAATCTCAGTAGAAGAAACCACAGATGTTGTATCATGTATTTTGGAGAATAAGCAACTACATTTGGCAGAGTAGTAAGAAAGATAAGTAAGTAAGGGAAAGGAGAGAGTTGAAAGAGGTGAAGTTTAAGGCTATAATCTAGACTTTAGAACAATTTCTTTCATTTTACTTACTGAAATTACAATTGGGTATTATACAAACAAATTACCTGTCTTTTTATACTAAATGACATCTCCTTTTCTAAGTAAGTGGATGTCATTTCTTATCTTTTATAAGTAATAAAAAGTGTGTGTATGCGTGTGTGTGTAAATTTGAAAGTCAAGAAAGGAAGGAAAGATAGAAAAAAGCAAATAAATTTTAAAAGAGAGGAAGTAGAAAAAATAAAGAAAGGAGTCAAGGGAGGAAGTCTGGGAGGAAGGAAGGAACAAAGGAAAGAAAGAAGGAAGGACGGAAGAAAAGGAGAGAGGAAGGAATGGAGGAAGGAGAAAGGAAGTAAATGAGGGAGGAGGAAAATAAGAAGGTAGTTTTTTGAATGGTGGTATTGACATGATCTCCTTAGCTTTAACTGAATTTTGATAGGCTTCTCCTGACTATGGAGTACCAACCTCCCTTTGCTTAGAACAGCTAATTTAGAAAACTTGCAATTGTGATTTCTTTCTTTGCTCCTGTGAGATATAAATCTAAACCCAGAAATGTCTTTTCAAGGATCTGAGAGCCATCCTTTTGATATGTAATAAAGAAAGCTAAGGTCACAACACCCCAGCCTCTGTGGGGGAGAAGGAGTTTCACTTCAGTAAGTCACGGTTAGAATACAGAGATAGATGTGAAGGGTTAGTCAAAGAGCACATGTAAAGTATCCACGGGCATGGGCAATGGCAAGGAGACTGATTATGAAGTGGGGGGCAGGTTGGGTAGAGGGAAGTGAAGGAGGGAAACTGGGAAAACTGTAATAACATAAACAATAAAATATTTTAAAAAAATGCACAGATGGGCCCTGGCTGGTATAGTTCAGTGGATTGAGCGCGGGCTGGGAACCAGAGGGTCCCGGTTCGATTCCCAGTCAGGGCACATGCCTGGGTTGCGGGCCGGATCCCCAGTGATGACCATGTGAGAGGCAACCATACATTGCTGTATCTCTCCCTCTCTGTCTCCCTCCCTTCCCCATTTTCTAAAAATAAATAAATAAAATCTTAAAAAAAATACACAGATGGCCTCATCACATTGACCAACCTCCCCTCTAACATTTCCCAGCTTGGAAAGCAAATTTCTGTTAGCCTCCCTTATCATTTAAATCTTTCCACAGTGTTGCTTCAGTTCAGTTAAATTCAGTCTACCTCCTTTACTGCAGGTCTTGACCCTTATGGCAATTATGTAGAATAAAAATCTTCCTTGCTGGTTTTTTCAATGGTCCTGATGTACTTTTTGTTTTACAGAAGGATCACTAGTGGGCAAAGCAAGAGCCCTAGATTCTGGTCGTGAAGTGTGCGATTGAGTCAGTTTGTAACCTTGAACAAATCACTGAATGCTTCTGGATATCAACTTTCTCATCTTTCAGTTGAGATTGTCAGTCTGTAAGTGTGTCTCAACAGGTATACTATTAGCATTTTGAACGGAACAATTTGTCATTGCTTGGTTCTGACACCACACGGTGTAAAAAGATCAGTGTCCTTTGTTCTTCTCTACCAAATGCTAATAGTTCCCCAGGGATTATGATACTAAAAACTCTATCACCTTTCTACTTCAAGGGTGGCCCTCAAGCCAGAAACCTAATTACCGTGGAATTTATTAGAAATGCAATATCTCAGACCCCACTTCAAATCTACTGAATAAGAATACCATTTTAACAATTTCCCCAGATGTTTCATATGCAAGTTAGAGCTTAAGAAGCATGTCTCTAGGTATACATTTGCATAAGATGTCGGATTGTGTGTGTTTAGAGATAAAAGTGCTTTACCAGATTGAGAACTATTAGATCCTGGATGATTTTTAAGGTTTCTTTCATCCTTGATTTAGTTCTTTTAAAATCTGTTTTCATAATGCATTCTGTCTAGAAGTTTTGTATAGTATTGTTAGACTTGCTCATAGTTATCTTACGTATTATTATACTTAAAAATTCTATTTGTAACTCTTTACTCTTAGTTTATATCTGTTTGTTTTGCCTATGAATAACTTTACCAACCAAATTATTGTGCTTAATTAGGAGTTTTAATAATGTGGTTGACAATTATTTAAACTTTTTCTATATTTTCTAAGAATAATATTTTAATTATTTCTTTTCAAGACTTTCTATCTCTCTATTGTTTTCTTCTAGGTCTGTTTTGAAGTGATCATAACAGGGATCCTTGTTTCACTTTAGGTGTTTTTTATTTTATTTTATTTTATTTTTTATTTTGCCATTAAGTGAGTTTATAAAGTAAAATAGAAGTACCTTTTACTATATCAACAAAGTTTACTTAAATTCCTAGTTTGCTAAGTGTTTATCATCATCGTGTTTGCTAGATGTTCAATTATGTTTTCTGCATCCATGGGGATGAATATAAAATGTGATCTTCATTCTAAGTTTCTGAATTACATTGACACATTCTCAAGTGTTCATATGTCCTATATATTTCCATAATAAGTGTAACCTGGCTATGATCTACTTTTGCTTTTACATCTCATTGAATGGGTTTGCTAGTATTTTGCTTAGGATTTCTAATCAAATAGTCTCTGATTTTTCTTTCTTGTCAAGTACTTATCATGTTGTAGTTTCAGGAAGATGCTGGTATCATAAAACTAGTTGTGGTGTAATCTCTTTTTCATAGCCTATAAAAAACATTTTAAAAATTGGTTTTTTAAATTGTTTTTGTTTTCTTTCAGAAGAAATCACCTATAAAGTTAATGATACCTAATGTTTTCTGGGTGAGAAAATTTTATTGCATAATAAACTTATTTAATATTTATGAAAGTGTTAAGATTTTCATATTTATTCTTTCTTCATTTGGGAAAATTTCATTTTTGTATCAATTTGTCTATATGTCTAATTTTTTAATTTGTCATAAAGTTATATAATAATATTTAATTTTTATTTTCATAGTTCATTTTGCATTATTTTGTATATTTTACTCAGTGTTATTTTGTATTTTGTATTTACTATCAGTGAAGTAACTGTCACAAGTTTCTCATTTTTGTTATTAAGAATGGTCACTTTTTGTTTTCATCTTGATGAATTTCAGATTATTCTCTTATTTGCATTAATCTTTAAAAAATCCCAAAGTCTTGCTTTGTTTCCTCTTTTGTGTGCTTAATTTCTATTTTATTAATTTGTACTATAATCCCTCCTTTTTTATTTTCTTTCTTTCTTCCTTTATTCTTTATCCTCACCCAAGGACATGCTTACTGATTTTAGAGAGAGAAGAAGGGAAGGATGCAGAGGGAGAGAAACATTGATGTGATAAATAAACAGTGGTTGGTTTCCTCCACCCTGACCAGGGATAGAACATGCAACCTAGACATGTGACCTGACTAGGAATTGAACTCACAAATGTCATATCTGTCAGATACACCAACCAATTCAGCCACACTGGCCAGGGCCTTACTTTTTCCTTCTGTATAATTTTTAAATTCAATTTGCTAGGTTTGTTCTTTGTCTGATTTCTTGGAATAGATGTTAGGTCATAATTTCAAATTTTTCCTTTTAAAATATTGCATAATAGCTATACATTTTCTTCAAAGCACATATTTAATGTTCCACAATTTATATGTATTATCATTCAGTTCAAACAGCTTTCTAATGATAATTGTGATTCTTTTCTTTGAAGTGTAGGTTAATTAAAAGTATATATATATATTTTTATTTTATTTCTTTAAAGATTTTATTTATTTATTTTCAGAGCGAGGAGAAGGGAGGGAGAAAGAGCAATGTATGGTAGCCTCTCACATGGCCCTCACTGGGGGCCTGGCCCGCAACCCAGGCATGTGCCCCAACTGGGAATCGAACCGGGACCCTCTGGTTCCCAGCCCGCGCTCAATCCACTGAGCTACACCAGCCGGGCTATATTTTTTATTTTTAAACACACATATATCTTAGCTCTCTATTAAGTTCTATATTTGTCACTAAATCTAAATTAAATATAATGTGGTGAAGAACTTGCTTTATATGGCGTACATTCTTTAAAATTTACAGAGATTTCCTTGGTGCCCCTAAGTGGAGCCAACTTTTGTAAATATACCATATTTTCTTAAAACTAACACATGCCCTACATTTGGGAATTAACAAATAGAAGTTTCCTGACTCTAACACAGCAGTTTTTCAATATTCTCTGGGTTGGTGTGGATAATGGCATAAAATATTTAGGTAAAAAGTATACTATAGTATCTCATCTCTACTAGTAACATCTATGAGAATTATTATTTAAATAATGAAAAAAGGAAAGTTTTCAGATTATATACTCTTACCTCATTTTACTCTATGAGGTAAGAGTATAACATTACATATATATTAAATTTCTAGACAAATATTGCCAAGTTGTTTCTCATAGTGATTGACCAATTTATGTTACTATTAGCAAGGTATGAAAATTTCTACCTTTCAATTCACTTTCTAATCTGCCTCCTTCCCTGAACAACACAATGCATTATCAAACTGTGTCTGATATTTGCATTTTAAGAAGTGAAATACTAGTACCTTATAGATTCCATTTAAAAGGTATTTGAGAAAATTTGCCTATGTTTAAAAGTCATATGCATTTTCTTTATTATGAACTATCTATTGATATACTTTGTCTATGTTCTGTTAAGATTTTTGTTCTTATTGATACAGAGATGCTCATATGTGTTAAATAAATGGTAACTCTCTGTGATACTGGTTGCCAAGATTTGTACTAGTTTGTTGGACATTTTACTTTTGATTATGGTATTTTCTGCCAGGATAATCTTTTTAATGTAGACTTTTCTTTTGCAACTTTTTTATGTTTCTTTAAGTTTTGGAAGTATTTTCCTCTTTGATATAATTATAATTTGCCTATGCTTTCTCCTTGAGTTTGAAAGATCTTTTATTCTGTAATTTACATAATATGTCAATCTGAAATTAATATGATACACAATTGAAATACAACCAGATTTTTGCAAATGACTTTCCAGTTGTTCCAAATCACGGAATGCATAATTCTTCTTTTCCTCATCTATTTGAAATGAGTGGGCTACCATTGCTTTCAATGGCCTCTTCTCTTATGGATCTCTGTAATTCTGTCTTTCAAAACAGCAGTACCTATCTACAGCATCTCTCATGTTAGCCACCAAAACCCATTCTCAAAAAACCCCAAAACATCCATTCAAATCTTTACTTTGTTTAAAAAAAGAGTTTAGTCTTTTTTAAAAAAATATTTTATTTATTTATTTATAGAGAGGAGAAGGGAGGGAGAAAGAGAGGGAGAGAAATATCAATGTGCAGTTGCCTATCTTGCGCCCCCTATTGGGGACCTGACCCACAAGCCAGGTGTGCTCCCTGACTGGTAATGGAACAAGACCCTTTGGTTCACAGGCTGGCACTCAGTCCACTGAGCTACAACAGCTAGGGTTCAAATTTTACTTTAAATTCAGTAATACGATTTGCTTTCTCTCAAATAAGTTGAAGTTAGGATTTTCTTCTACTATTATTATTTAATGCCTTCCTAACTACCTAATTAATGCAAGGTTATACATTAGTTCTATGTTACGACAGGAACTAATGGTAAACTAAGGGTTTGGTTGAGGTAAACTAACCATTTCTATTTTTGCAAATCATCAACATAGCGAAAGACACCACACATAAATATAACTATTTTTCTATTATTGGTTGCAAGACCGCCATATTTGGCTCTCATCTCAAACAGGTCTTGGGTTCTGCAAGATGACACAGCATGCATGAGGGTACAGGCTCAACATGGAGAAGGTTTTGTATCTTTTGGAGCATTGTTCTTTATATGTACCTCAAGCACATTTCTGAAAGCCATGCAGGGAAATATTGAGGCAGAGGTTGCCTAGTTTGTCTCACTTTAAAATGTATCATGGTGAAGGAAAGCTGAGCTGCAGAGCTGGACTAGGACACAAGTCTCTGATGACTGCGAAAACTCGGATCAATTTTCTCAACAGTAGTTGACAGTAGTTTTAGAATTATATATATGCTTACTAATTGTTAATTATACATATTTCTTATATTGACCTATTGCACCTAAAAAGTTTTTCCTCTGTCCTTAAAACTAAGAAAATAAATTCATATTAATGAGATATTATTGGCTTATTGTGAATTGTTGCTTAGTTTTTACATTATTATATTATAATTGTGTTCACATTACTGTTCAAAATACATATGCTAAAGTGTTTAGAAGGCAAGGGTTGAGCCGAATTATTCCTTTTTATTTTGTGTTTTTAACCTGGGTGGTTTCACTTGGAAGGGATGCTTTGTTGGGTGTATTTGTGGCTGAATTTATATTCAGGAGTTGCACATTAGGTCACGAACCCATAGAGAAGTGTTACAAGTTTGAGTCTAAATTCAAGAGAGTATTATTTTTTCTATTGGTATTTGTCATGTTAGAGATATAAACACTGAAGATGGAAACACAGTTTTTGCTGCTGTTAAAGTAAATTCAGAGAATCAGATTATAGCTGATGTAATTTCGATGTTAGAGTAGGGGATTTCCTGACAGCAAAATCTAATATATGTAGCTCCCAAAATGGAAGGCTGCTATTAGGGCGATGACCTGAATCAGGAAGTTTCTGGTTCAATGTGATGATGCTGACACCAACTTTAAACTGATTTTTTTTTCTGGAAGTTTTTGATTGGAGATGACTCTGGTTTTGTACTTAGCTTTAGCTGGAAGTGGGCGTTAGGGAAGGAGAAACTCTTTCTTTCTTCACCCCACTGCATTTAGTCTGGATTAATGTCTTCAACATTCTTATACAATGCTTCAGTTTCTAACTGTTAATGATTAAGATATGATAGACACCATAATAAGCACCATGACACTTTATTTCTCGGTATTTCACATGGTGAAGTCAGTGTTACCTTCTTAATTTCGTAGAAAAACATACCTGAGACTTATAGGATATAAATAACTTACCCCAGACACACAGTTTACAGAGGGCAAAGCTGACTAGGTGTGTCTAACTCTAGAGTTCATTTTCTGAATCACTACATTAGAGCTCAAATTATACGATTGTCGTTACCTTGTTGTTTCTAGAATTTCTATGCGGTTTGGTCTTAGAGTTTCCAGAGCACCAAGCTGGTGTCTAAATGTTTGCTAAACTCAATTTGCAGCAGCTAGAAATTCCTAAGCTCTTCTTGAGAAAGAGTGTGGATTTACATTTTAGGCTGTGACTTCTCAAAGAAAATAAGCCATTGAAAGAGCAGCTGCTTTTTCGAAACCCTGCACTAATCCTTTCGTCGGTGCGCTGGCTCTCATTTCTTCACTCGTCTTGAACATGTGCTGAAGATTTAGTCCTGAGACTGGAGAGATAATAACTCTGTTTCTGTTAAATTTTATGTAAAACGGCAAGCCTTTTGCAAACATAAAATTATTTGGTCAATTTTGTGCAGAATTCATCAGACTTGCTACAATGTGACTACTGCAAATTGGGTTTGGATATTCATTTTCCTTCCCTTTGAAATATGCCATGAAAACCACCTGCCAGGACAGGTACAGCTGGACAGAAGAACCAGCCCATAAAATGGAATAATCATAAGCCTAGATATATGATGTATAGGTTCAAAGAAGCTTCTAACTTCTTGCATTTGATGTGAACAGCTTTATATTTTGTCAGTTTTTAGGATTTATCCTGAGGAAATTCTTTTCAGCTCTATCCTATATTCGTCTTCATTACCCATGGCCATTCCTGTAAAACTATATAATCTTTTCCACCAAGTTATCATGAGAAACTCTTATGCACTGCTTCCTTTGAAACCATATGTTCTCAGTATACTTATCTTTACCATTTAAGAGGCAGAAAAAGCTTACAATAAAGTTTTAAATATATTCATAGCACATTTTTAGATAATCTCCTACCTCACCCTTTTTAGGACACTTTTTGGTAACTGGCTCTCTCTCTAAATCACCACATAACAATTTCCAACCCTGTGAATCCTCCTTAGAATTCAAATATTTTCTTCTCCCATTTTATTCATACTATGTGAACTCATTTATTTCTTAGGAAAAATAGGAATAAAACAGAAATCATGAAAAGACAGATCTCTCAGCTTCTTATCCCCAAAGTCATAAATTTATATGGACCCTACTTGATCTTTGTTCCTGATTTTCTTTAGATAGAATCATTGTCACCTTGAGCTGAAGACATTTTATTTTTCTGTCTGTGCTCTTTATCCCTTGCTTCCCACATTTTCAGGGAAATAGATTAAGTATTCCCTCCACATATGTATGTGCACAGACACTATATATATAGTATGTATATGCATACACATATGCATGTGTGTGTGTGTGTGTGTGTATATACACACACAGTAGTTTACAACTCAGTCATCATCTGCACACTGCATTGTGTGCCCATTCCTCAAGCAAAGTCTCTTTCCATTCCCATTCCCTTCTTTTCCCACCTTCACCTACCCTTACTCCCTCCCCCTCTGTCACCACACTGTTGCCCATGTATATCTAACCTATCACTTTGCACAGATATTTTCCTTCCATTAAGTTGTATGCATGCAAACATCCTTGTCTTCCAAACAATTAAATTAAAAATGTAGATTTGACTTTGGGTGATGGATACTTAATGCAATATACAGATGATAGATCATAGAATTGTACAATTGAAACCCATAGAATTTTATTAACCAATGTCATTCCAATAAATTTAATTAAAATGAAAAGTAGATAAAGGTTAGCAAGGACAAACAGCAATAAATACATTTTACAACTGTTTCTGGCCCTGGATGATGTGGCTCAGTAGATTGAGGGCCTGACTGTAAACCAAAGGGTCACCGGTTTGATTCCCAGTCAGGGCACATGGCATGGTCGCAGACCAGTAGGTGGTGTGTGAGAAGCAAGCACACATTGATGCTTTTCTCCCTCTCTTTCTCCTTCTCTTCCCCTCTCTCTCTCTTTCTAAAAAAAAAAAATGTATATATATTTATATTATATATACTATTTATATATATTTATATTATATATATCATATTTAAAACATAAAAAAATAAAAATTATTTCTGAACATGATGTATTCTTGAGCTACATCCCTCCCCTCAATTGTGTAGATTTTGTGTGATTCCAGCAAAGAGTGGCTTTCATGATTTAAAATGTTTAGTTCATACATTCATTCTAAAGGAACTAAGAAAATATATAAGTCTGATTACAAAGCTAAAACGCTTTAGAAATTCATCAGTATAAACATACTGACCACAAAGTCAATAGGCAATAAATAAATGTTTCTTGAAAGCTTGTAGAACAACTGAGAAAAGAAAGTTTTTACAAAATTTTTATAAATAAATCTCGAGAAAGTAAAGGAAAATGTTCGGTAAACAAAACAGTAATTGTGTGACTATGTGGAGCAAAACAGATCCAGTACTGAAAGGAGGGAAATAAAAATAAGGCAAAATCTGGACAGGAAATACAATGTAAGTGACTGCTAGGTTTACAACATCACAAACATTATGTTGTTCATTATCCTCTAACTACTCAAATTTTAAAAATCATTAAATGTGCTTGCAGGCAGAAGTCTGTTTTGAATTACTGACAAGCTTGAACATTATTTTAGTAGTTGGTAGTGGGGTGGAGAAAAAGCTGAAATGACATGTACAGGAGGAATTATCAGATCGGGAGAAATTTTGGAAACCATGGATGATGCGGAAGTTGCAACAATAGGTTATGAGGTAGAATGCTGCCTTATTGGTCACTGAGCAGAGACAATTTTTTATTCAATTACCTGAATTCATACTTATTCATTTTGGAATTCTTAGTCATTAAACTTTCAGAAGTTTCCAATGGGGGCTCAGAGGCCATGCTGTACCCCTAAAGGTCTTCAAAATTTCAGGCGAGGTCACATGGAAGAGGCTGCTTTATTTCTCTGATAAAATTGGCAGAGTGACTCTGTGTGCCAGATCTAGTGTTGGGCCTGGGAAGACATTGCTGAGAAATACAGAGATACCACTCCTCGCTCACAGAACTGTAAGACTAGTCGCAGAGGTATATGTCACACAGAGAGTTACAGATGCATGTAGAATTATAGCCGTGGGAGCCCCACACGAGAAACGTGTGTACACAGGACATGAGATCTGCTAACAGAACGGGAGAGTTGGAGTTCTTCTGGGAGTGGCTGTCAGAAGCCTTTCTTGAAGGTGAGACATTTGAGCTGAATTCAGAAAGATAAATATGAATTAGAGTATCAGTCAGGGTCCAATGAAGAAACAAAAACCGCAAAGCCATTTGAACTAGAGAAGTTAGTGTAAAGGACTGTTAACAATCACTGGAGATTAGACGGAGGAGGGATTGGCTAGGAGGAAGTAAAAAAGAAGCCAAAAATATAGGAATATGTGATATAATATACAGCCACTCCCCTTAGGTTAGAGCACCCAGGTAAAACTCTCACCTTTCCAAATACACTGAAACCCAAACCTTACTAAAGAGTGTACAGCTATAGCTGGATGGCAGAGACGTGCCTGAGGGGCCACACGGGTGGAACTTGCCAGAAAACTGTTCCCTAGAATGCCAAGAAACTGTTTATGGAAGGTGTCTTCCTGAAGGCACTCCTATACAAAACCAGCTGCGGGGGCTGTCGGGCTGAATGGCTGGTCCTGAGCTGCTGACCTCTGTGCGGTGCAGGAACCGTGTGCGGAGAAGTCGAACGTGCTGGAGGTGCCCGGCACTGGAGAAGTCCTCCCCACCACAGGAGCCAGACCCTGGTGCGTCCTTTGTTGCAGGAGCCCACTAGGAAGAGAAGCTCAGACCAGGAAAGAGAGCTCTTTCTTCCTGCAAAGTCTCTTCACCCTCCTCCGCTGATAAAGCTTAGCATTATGAAAGCTGGCTAAGGAAAACATCTTTAGTGATCTCAGCTTCATTCCCAGAGCAGGCAAAGAAAAGTAGATTCGGACCTGAGCGATGATAAATTGATAACTGGCCGGAGAGTGATTGTGCAGAGGCTCTGGGCAGGTAAATGAGATGCGTTGGAGGGAATCATTCATGGCGTAGTATGTGCTGTTTTCCTCTTTAACCCAAATGTGAATATAATTCAGTTTTCTGTATCTCATAGAGAGATTCAACAGACAAGAGCAAATGTGCTTGTGCCACATGTTTTGAAGAATATTTATAATCATCATAACTTCAGTGCAAGTGTGTCCCACAATATTGGTGTAGCTGCCACGGAAAGCCTTAAAAGTGCCCTCAGCATGTCACAAGGCCAGAAATGTCCTTGTAGTCAAAGATTGATGAATACTTTCATAGACTTGGATTTGTACCTGAAACTGGGGTTCAACCAATACTTTAAAGTGACCACCATTGGCAAAGCAATTGATTAGGATAAGAAGTATCCTTTCCTTCAGTTTATGTTCCAGAAAGTAAATCTGAGTATCCTGTTCAACATAAAAGGGATAATTTAACCCAAAATATTGGCTTGTAATAGCTTTCATTTAAAATGTAGTCCTTACAGTGTTTTTACTTCCAAAAGCGGAATTTTGCACCTCTGATTTCATGATCTTCAGACAATGTCATTTGCCAATGTCGTTTGACTGTGAAGACTATGATTAGTATATAAAAACACCACCAGCATGCAAGCTTATCTGTAATGATATCTTTTTATGTATATGATTAGTAAGAGATAATGAATGTGAACAGTTTTTAAAAATTATACTAAGGTCTCTCTTTATATACTACAAATGTGTGTCCCGAAAATGTCCAGCTATTGTCAATATAACAAGAACAGTGTGTGAGACATAGATGTAACCTGGCAGCTAAGGAGAATGGACTAGAATGAAAATGTATGAACAAGGACAATTTTACAGTCCTAGTCAGTGTGGGAGGTAGATGAAGTTGAGTGAGCCTGTGTACTGTGGTCATCACCTTAAAAAATGACTGAGCTAGTAGGACAATGAATCTGCATCAAATTTTGTGCTAAGCTTGAACATTCCTCTGCAGAAATTATTCAGATGATTCAGAAGGCTGCAGCTATGGGCAACTGGAAATTGGCAGCTTCATCACAACAACATGCCTGCTTATGCATCATATCTCCTGCAGAGTTTTTTGGTGATGCATCAAATCACCCAGGTGACTCAGCTCCCCTAAAACACAGATTTGGTGCCCTGAAACTTCTGGCTTTTCCCCAAACTAAAATCACCTTTGAAAGGGAAGAGATTTCAGACTGTCAATGAGATTCAGGAAAATATGATAGGGCAGATGATGGTGATTGGGAGAGCTGTGTGAAGTCCCAAGGTGCCTACTTTGAAGGAAACTGAGGCATCATTGTCATATGTACAAGATTTCTTGTATCTTGTATCTTCTGCAATAAATGTCTCTATTTTTCATATTACATGGCTGGATACCTTCTGGACAGACCTCATACATGCACTGATAGTAATGGAGGTTTTTTTTTTTTTAATTAAGGATTAATCTTCATGCAAATCGTTAATTGTTAAAGCTATATTTAGAACAGCACTTCTTAATCACATTTTTTTCCTAAACCTTGTTATTTTCTGGATTTCCAGTGACCTGAGAGAATGATGCCAATATGCCAATTTCTGGCTGACAGATTTTGCAGAACATACGGAAAACACTTTCAATAGATTTTATGTCTTAGATTCACCACATGCAAAAATGCTAATCCTCGTATGTTTTAGGGAAATAAAAAAGGAGAAATTTTCTGTACTTCAGTAAATAATTTGAATGCCAGCTATTTTTTGCTAGAAGAGCATATACTGTTCATTTAGTTGAGTTAAAGTTGCTCTTTTCCTTTCCTGCTTTGATGAAAGGTAATTTCATAACTGAAAGAAAATAGGGAACTATTTTAAGGATGGTAAAAACTACTCTCTGAAAATCCAGTTGTATCTAAATTATCTATCAAATACTTTTAACTTGAACAGATTAGTCTAAGTAACCATTTTCTGTTAAAATTTAAAATAAATTACCCTGTGCTTGTTTTATTTGTCTGTTTGTCTTCTCAACTGAACCAAATGCTTTTTATAAGGACACTCCATTATGAGCATCTTCATTCCAGAAATTATTTATGAGCAGTTTTCTATGTGTCTTGTGTAGCATAGTGTATAAATAACATCATCCATCCATTCATTCATTCATTCAATGTATATTCAGCAGGTGATAACTTTCCCAGGCTCTGGATTCATAACAGAAATTCGAACATACAACATCACGAAGCCTCCAGTCCAATAGACACTTTTTATTGCTTAGTCTTTAATAGAATTGTGGCAAAGATAAGTGCAAGGTGACCAATAGTAGAAAAGAAAGGATATAATTATGATTAGGTTTTTAACTAAGTTAAGTGGTCAAAACCCAAGAACCAAGAATAACGCATTATATAATGTCATAATGCAGAATATTATATATTTATGGAATGTGGGAAAGGCAATAAATGACAGATTCGGGACAGCAAAGCACTTTGACAAGCAAGATAAATAAGCTTGAGTTTATATGATGAAACTTAACTCAATTTCATGCAAGGTTCTCAGATCAAAAACGTGACAATAATAAGCATGTAATAGAATAACAACGCAAATACGGAGGAAGAGAAGTAGTCTTGGCAAACAATTCTCGACAGTTTATTGACAGTCAGTTCAATGCAAGCCAACCGTGAGTCATGTTAATACTGAGTCATCACAAGCCATACTGCCAAGAAAAGGCATCTTGATCGTGGGCATGTGAAATGAAGAACGTGATAGGAGCCCAGGACAAGGAAATGATGCACTTTGTCTGTCTTTGGTGAAGTCGAAGTTTGTTCAGTCCGAACCACCAGACTTTAAGAGAGATATTGACATAAGTGGAAGACACGCAGAGCCAAGGAGAGAGAACTATGATGGGCACTGACGTCATCAGTAAACCCTCTATAAAGGAATGCTAAATATTGAGTCTGTAGAAGAGAAGGCTCAAGGGAACTTTGAAGGCTTCTTCCTCTTAAATAGACCAAGAGCTTTTATGTGCAGGAATCATTTGATTTTTTCCTTGTGGTCTCACAGTTTCCAGCTGGAATGAAAACATGGGAACTCCAAGGAGCATTAATTTGCTAAACATAAAGAGGAATTTTGTAACACCAGCAGTTGTCCACAGATACCTCCGAATTCCTCTGGAAAGGCAGGGACTCAGGTGGCAATGTTTTCAGCTTCACTGAAAGTGGACAAGCACTCATCTGGAAAGATGTTGGATGGGGCTTCAACTCATAGGCAAACGGATCTTATTACTCAGAGAGTCCATACAAAGTACATTTTTATTCTTCTGGACATTGAGTATGTGCGTTCATGAACTCAGCTACATTTCTCCAAGAGTGAAGTCTGAATTTTTATTCTCTTTAGACATTAAAATCTTTTTATTTAGTAAAGTTACCTAAGGAAAACTTTGACCGTTATCTATCTACCTACTTATCCAGCTACCTATCTCTCACTCTTTCTCTTTCTCACCTATCCATCTATGTACATAAACATAACAGTAATTTATCTCATGAAAAGTTAATGAATTTTAAATATGGTTATTTTGATATCAAAATTTTTATTTTTAGCAGTATTAGCACAAAGGAATAATCAAAATAATTTAATAATGCAATAACATATTTTATCTCTTATCATCAAACTAAGTATATAGTCAACTAAGATCTTAGCAAATGTCTTAGCAGATATAGCAAACTGACCTTGTTTGGTGTGTAAACCTGAGAACTTGGAGGCCTAGAACTTGGAGGCCTGCTGTGACAGCCCTGGGGATGTCATCACTGCTGTCACTTCTGCTGCCATCACACAGAGCTGATGAGTGGGCTCCTTCTGCATTTTCAGGCAGTGTGGCCAGGAGACCTCAGAGATGGGCCCCACGGCCACAGCTTTCCACTGATGTCGCATGTGCCTCCAGGGGTTCTGGTCACTTTTCTCAAAGGTGTGGCATGGTTTGTATCTTCTTTTCACAGCAACCCTCCGGCATGCAGGCAGGTCCTAGGTCCTCACCACTCCTAGCAAATTCACCTTTCCTCCAGCATGTATGCCTCAAGAAATTCCCATGCTTACACGGGGCTTCAGACTCTTCCATTAGCCTCAGTCCTTTGTACTTATGGACATGGTCAGCTTAATTTGCATCAATAGGCTTGGAAATTACTTAAACTTCTATTAACTCTTTGGAGGTGGGGATAGGGTCAGGGACTAATGCATATCAGTAGTTTTAGGGAAAAAATATGAATTCCGTTCTCCATTTCCTTTTGTGTTGACAAAGATGCTCTCATTGACCTAACCAGTCAAGCGCCACTGAGGCCTGTTCTGGAAAGACCTCAGCCTGGGCCTATACAGACTTGAACAAACACAAACATAGTTCTAACAGTCCATGGCTGTATCTCTGGGATGTCTCTGGCTCTCCTTAAAGTGCTTCCTGAGAAAACTCAAGGCTGCCCAGATCATTCCCTGTTTGTTCCTGCCAGCACCCGAAGACAGGGCCCCGGTCTCCCAGACTGAGACGGGAGGAGCCTCGCTTGTATAAGCACCAGCAAAACGATTCGTAATCTCTACCGCATTTGTGTCCTTCCCCAGAACTCCAGCTAGCCTTTATACCTCCTGTAAAGATCTGCCAGTTTCTTACCCGTCGTATTTCTCCATCTTTAAATTGAACATTGTGCCTATCAGCGTTGACTTCCAAAGCCTGAGGAGATCTTATTAAGCCATTCGCATCACCTGATTTTTGCCAAATGCTCTCTGCACCCTTTTTAGTTGATTTAATTGTGAGAAATAATTGTCCTGAAATTCAGGATAGTAAGATTTCCATTTTAGTTTAAAGCAATTTATAATGGTCCAATCGATCACTTACACTAGTAACATAATTTCCACCATTAGTTGTATATAGTTTTTATGTTCTTCATATGTGAAGTCTGTTCTTAAGAAATCAAATAAAGAGAGGTCCTGGTTGTAGTTTTACAATTTGTAGAATTAAAAATTAAAAAGATAAAAAATTGAGTGGGGATGTAGTACACATAAAGTGTAATTCAATTATTCATTTATTCATTTAACATTTAATTGAACCTAAATGACGACCACTTATGAAAAAAAAAAAAAAAGTTTACCATGACCTGAAGCCAGAATGGAAACAGAACTGTGTACCTATCTTAAAATACCATAATTGAGAACTAGAAACCAGAGGGTAGACAAGAGGACATGCTAGGAGGTGTATAGAAAATCAGCCTTTTTAATACACCCAGAAACTGAAGTTTCCACTTGGATTCAGGTGGAAGATTCCATTAGCTCTAAAAATATACTGGTTCCCTAAAGCAGAGATTTTCACCCTTTTTCATCTCATGGCACACATAAACTACTAAAATTCTGCAGCACACCAAAAAAATGTATTATATTTTTTGCCAATGGGACAAAAGGAAGAATAGGTATAACATGGATTTATTCGAACTGTACAGCTGTTGTTATGTTGGCTGTTGTTAATTTTTATTAAATAACTTAAGGTAAAAGAGGTCAGTGTCCCTGGCTAAATTGTCAGGTATAGCATTTAAAAAAAAATTCTTGCAGGCATAGAAGTGTGCCGTGGCACAGCGGTTGAAAATCGCTGCCCTAAAGTACTCTTTTGACTGTTTTTTAACAGGCTTACTCTTGGTCAGGTGCGCGGTGAATATGCCACCGCTCGCGGGCTGTTGTGACCACACTGCCGCCCCCTTCAGGCCGTTTACTACCATGGCTTTTGCTCATCCTTGCCTGAGCAGTCAGGAATACCTGTAGGTTCTTACATTTGAACACCACACCTTTGATTAAATTAGAAAAGAAATAACGTCTGAAACCATCTTCCATTTCATTTGGCCACATCGCCTAGAGGGATTGGATGAGAGCTTCCTTCTAGTACTGAACTCACAATTCAAAAAATTAGAACCACAATTACCTAGCCCATCCCTTTCCTTTTTCTCAGACTGTAACTGTAGGGTATACATACAAAAAACTAATAAAATAGGTGTTATGCAGTGCATCAATGAGTAAATTTAGAGAATAATATGCAGAGACCTCTCCTACAATAAAATATTAGAAAAAGAGATTGCAGTGAAGTTCTAGACAAATAGGCTGAATGTCTAAGAGAAATTAACTGTACTATCGCAGCACCTACGCTACCTGAACATACATAGAAAATCAGTTTAGCCCTGGCTGGTGTAGCTCAGTGGATTGAGCGCGGGCTGGGAACCAGAGGGTCCCGATTCGATTCCCAGTCAGGGCACATGCCTGGGTTGCGGGCCAAGTCCCCATGAGGGCCATGTGAGAGGCAACCATACATTGCTGTTTCTCTCCCTCTCTCCCTCCCTTCCCCTCTCTCTAAAAAATAAATAAAAATAAAATCTTTAAAAAAAAGTTATAAAAAAAAAAGAAAAGAAAATCAGTTTAGGAAATTCTTTGGAAACAAATGGTTATTCTACTATCACTGTAAATCTCTATAATGAGAGTCGCATGACATCCTTATTATCATTTTGTCACATTAAATGATCTTTAAGGTGTTATTTGATACATGCAGGACTACATTTACCCAGTCGAAAAAGTCTTTTAATAGTTAATTTTGTAGAAAGCACAGATCTGGCAAAGAACTAAAAAAACAAACAAAAAAAAGAGGCTTGAATTATTTAAGCTAATTTTTTTAAATAGGAAAACAGTAACCCACAACAAAACTGACTTTGCTCCAGGACTTCCATCTGTCTGAATGGTAAACAGTCACCACCTGGCTTCTGTGCAAGATCATTGCTCCCACAATAAATGTCACATTTTCCGTTTCAAAGCCCCCTTTCAGCTGTCTCTTTCTCCGGCCGCAAAATAACACATCGCCTGTTATCATGATCAAAATAAACCTCCTATCTATGTGATAATGACTGGAGAAAATACGCCAAGAAGCAACCATCATAGATGGGTTGCTCTCCACTGTGTCGTTTCTGTGGGACACGCAAGAGGCTGAGGGTGTTCCAACACAAAATTAGCAGCGTTTCCTTTGTGTTCGCATCTAAGACACGTTGACACCAATTCTGCTGCGGCAAGAGCAACTCAGCATCAACAGTTGCTACTGCGATATTGCTTTAAAAGACTGCCAGATCTTAGACTTACTACTCGCTTTGTGTACTGCTAATGTGCGCTGAGAAAAATCACTTATTCAAGAATCATTTTTTTTCCCCCAGCCATAGAGTGGGTACACAAATACCTGCTTTTAGTCTTATGGGCTCCACTCATTGACAAAATTACTTAGGTCAGCACCTTTTCCTATAATTTTTTTGTGATATTATTCCAGATATTTTTAATAAAGTTAGATTCCCTTTATCACAGTCTGCATTCTTTCCTTGTCTCTATCCATATCACCAATGAGTTCCAAATGTACATACAATAGGTATATTGCTTGTGTGACCAAATTCCATGTATTTGAAAAATGCCTTGTGCCTATATCCACCTCTCCAATTTCTTACAGTGTAGTTTCTATGCCCTTATGTTTCACCTGTTTAACGCTCCCTCCCACTGAACTATTGGCAACCACTGATTCTTTCACTCAGGGATGTCCAAACTTTTGGCATCTCTGTGCCACATTGGAAGAAGAGTTGTCTTGGGCCACACTTTGAATACACTGTGACACATAATCACAAAAAATCTCATACTGTCTTAATGTTTGATTTTTGTGTTGGGCTGCATTCACAGCCATGCCGGGCTGCATGTGGTCCTCAGGCTGCAGGCTGGACAGCCCTGGATGTCATACAACTGGAACCATGTAGTATGTAGCATGTTCAGAATGCCATTATTTATTAACAATTTGTATTTAAAGTTCCATAATGTCATTTCATAAAGTAGTAGTCCATTTCTTTTTGTTGTTGAAAATATTACTTCCTGCATCTGTGTATGTGAGTATGTTTATCATTTACCTATGCAAGTCTTGATTGGTTCTAATTTTGGCGATTATAAATGAAGTTTTATAAATATTCATGTACAAATATTTGTGTGGCCATGTATTTTAAAATCAATTGGCTAAATACCTACAGGTACCATTAATAAACCACATGGTATACTATTTCATTTTGTAGAAATCCTTCCATATAGTATTAAAAAGTGGTTTCTTATTTTTTAAAGATTATATTCATGATAATGGGTACGTAGTGGTATCTCATTGTTGTTTTAATATGTGGTTTCTTGATTACAAATAATATTGACCATCTTTTAGTATGCTTATTCGACATCTGTATGTTTTATTTGGTGAGGTGTCTGTTCCTAGTTTTTGCACATTTTTATTTATTTTTACTTAAAAAAATGTTTTTATTGTTGTTCAAGTACAGTTGTCTCCATTTTCCTGCCACCACTTTTACCCACCCCACTTGCCCCCACCTCCCACCCTCAATCCTTCCCAACTTTGGCTTTGTCCCGTTACTGAGATATTATTTTAATCTAAATCTGGTTTTATCTATCATGTATTGTGCTTGTGGGTTTTTGTATGTAAATACTAATCATCAAACACAAGGTCACATAGATTTCCTCTCACATTATCTTTTAGATGATACACAGTTTTGCATGTTTCACAATCCTAGCCAGGGGCTGAGCATGGAAGGGTTACTAAATCCGGTCCATTCCCACTCAACCGGGCACTCTTCTAACAGGCTTTCCACGGGCTTAGCTGACACATTTTTAAACTGTGCTACAGTCAGAAACACTCCCTACTCAATCTTTCTGTTTATTATCCTCCTTTCACATGCCTTCCTCTTTATGCTTTCTGCCTTTCAGTTAGGGAGGCACCTGACTGCTCCCGTTTCCTCTTCTCTTTATCCTCCATACTTTTGTGTGTTTCTTCTTCTTACAGTTCTAATCCGTCTTAGCATATGTCAAGAACCCATCCTGCTTTGTTGTTAATATCGAGAAAGTACCTTAGATGCTTTTCTCAGGTTTATATTTGAGTTACTTGGATAAAAGTTTACCATGAAAGAAGGTATATTATCACATTAGTTCTATTTTTATTTTTAGACTTTTGTCATTAATCTAAGTGACCAAAGGCTACACTGTTTAAACAAACTAAGAATAAGATATCAATTATATTCACTAAGATAGCTAAAATTTTTTTAAAAGATAATGACAAATTGTGAGAATGAAGAGAAATTAGAACCTCATTCATCATTAGTGAGGTTGTAAAATTATGCACCCATTTTGGAAAACATTTTTATAGTTTCTCAAAAAGATAAAGAGGAATTACTGCATGGCTCAGCAATTCTGCTCCTAGAAATATACCGCAGAGAAATAAATAGATAAACAATATATTGTGTGTTTACATAACAGAATCTCATTCACCAATAAAAAGGAACGAAGCAATGATCTATGCTAAAGCATACGTGGACCATGAAAACATTATGCTAACTGAAAAAACTGAGCCGCAATAGGCCACATATTATATTATTCTATTCATCTGAAATATTCAAAATAGGCAAAATCAGAGAGCTAGAAAGTAGATAAGTAGTTTTTGGGAGGGAGAACAGAGAGTGATTGCCTGCAGGGTTTTTTTTTTTTTTTTTTTTTTTTAAGATGAAAGTAATCTAAAATGAGATCATGGTGATAAGAGAACAACTGTGTACATACCTACATACTATGCAATCGTACACTTTAAGAGGTGTATTTTATGATACATGAAGATTTGATTCGATACTTCGTCAAAGAAAATTACACAAGTGGCCAATAAACACTACTGTCGCTGCACACCGTGAACCTTCAGGTCCGCCGCGGGTGCGTAGGAAACTGAATAAGGGCCGTCCTCACTGGTTCTCTGTTTTAGAAACAGCACTTCAAGGTCAAGCCCATTTCTAGCATCCTGCCCTGAGAGCCAGGGACAGTCTGATACATATATTGTAATAAATTTGTACAACAATTATAAAAAACACACTCCCTAAATTATAGTACTATCTTATAGTTTATTGGAAACTGAGTTTTGCCATTAGAATTACAGGCATTTGTTTTTGCTTTTGTAAAACCTTAATAATAATACCTGAGGCAGGGGTGTATAGGAGAGGAGAGATATATGATCTAAAGTGATCTATTTGGTCACATTTAAAATATTGTTTCCTTTAGATGTCATTGAATGTCTATATTTAAAACAGCCTATTTTGAAATAATGTTTTTAAGAAAGGTATTGTAGAATTCATACAGTATAAAATGATCCTAAGCTATAAAATAACTCCAAAATATTTAGTCAGAGTTAGCAGGGACTTAGAGATGCAGACACTATTTTAAAGAACACAGATAATTAGGTTTTTGAGTTTGTTTACACAATTGAGATCATCCTGCATTTGCGGTCTGGGGGAGAATTTGAAGGGAATAGCTAATGTTTGACACTACGTAAGCCTCTAGGTTGCACGTGAACTTCAGAGTGCAGAAAGCCAGGCAAAGATAAACCAAACGCCAGCCTTAAATCCTTGTTTCACAAAGTGTCCCTAGTTTTCATCCATGTTTTCCAGCCATTTGCCTTTGGAGGAAGGTGAAGGCACTCTAGGTGTTCTTTTTGCTCCACCCCATGGGGTCTTTCTACTTTGGTCTATAAAATCAGAGTTTACCCAGGTAGAGATGTAAATAAGGCCCCTCCTAACTATATCCCTTCCCTAGGAACTGCGTTCCAAGAACAAACTCATTTCTGATCCCTGTGGGATGGGAAAGGCCAGTCTCACTGACACTCAAGAGCTGCTGCAGGTGAAGGCCGCTACATAGGTCATCTGCGCTCAAATCAGAGGGATGGCCAAGCTGGCTCACCTGAGCTCCCTATTTTGCTGCCTCTGCCACTCCCAGCGCACCCCCTGCAGGCCACCACATAGCTCTGCTGTATCCCAAAGCTGCATATCTTTCTCTGGAAATGAGTGCTGAGTCTCAGTGAATATGCTGACCACAGCCTGAGGAGGAAAGCTGATCCAGCGGGACCAAGCAACCTCTCTGGGTCGCAGCGTCACAGAAGCCCTTTTTCATGGTTCTCATGCCTCCCTCAGTTTCTCACCCCAGGTGGACGCTGAGGACACATCTCTGATATCGATTTTAATTCTTCTCCTAGGAGTTACACATCCAATGTCCTCTCTTAAGGAATCTGTTCCTATTTCTCTTTGTTTCTACCTATACATTTGTAAACATCAAGGGTAATACATTTCTTCTCCATAAACAAGACAAGTATGTCTTGATATTAATTAATATTGAAGAATATCTGTTTAGAATGAAAACTCTCAAAATAGACAATGGAAATAATATATACACTTAAAACAACAACAAAAAAAGACACTGGAATTATCTAATGTGCAATAAATTTTAACAACAATTAGGGTTTTCAAAAAAAAGGAGGAAACGACTTTACGTTCCTAATGAGTACATTTAAAATTTACTATTTATTTGAGCTCTTTTAAAGATTTTATTCATTTACTTTTAGAGAGAGGGGAAGGGAGGGAGAAAGAGAGGGAGAGAAACAGCAATGTATGGTTGCCTCTCACATGGCCCTCACTGGGGACCTGGCCTGCGACCCAGGCATGTGCCCTGACTGGGAATTAATCCGGGACCCTTTGGTTCCCAGCCTGCGCTCAATCCACTGAGCTACACCAGCCAGGGCTATTTGAGCTCTTTTATAAATGGGACGATCCACTGTAGGCTAGGACTGGTGGGTTTATATTATGCAATTCTTCAATCCTCAACGTACATTGGGAATTCCAGTTTTCAGATCATAAAAATCAGGTGTCATATGTAACATATAAGTTGTCCTTTAAAAAAAAAAAAAAAGAAAAGAAAACGCATTTAAGAACACCTGGCTTGATTTTTTTGAAATGGTCCTAAGGACTCAGAGAAGTTAAGATTATCAGCTCCATCAGATCTGCAGTGATATCAGGTCTTACCCTTCCTGTGAGAAGGTTGGTTCTGCTAAGAAAGAGTCAACAATTCGGTAACATGACGTGCTTTGGGAGAACAAAATCTATAATAAAGGGAGTAATAAATAAGTGAAGGCAAGTAATTATAATAGATTCATAATAGTAAAAATTGAAAGGAAGGAAATAAAAATATTGATTAAACATGACTTCTAAAACAAAATATCACTCTAGTGCTCTGGTGGCTTTCTTGAATATTTTATAATGCAATTATTCATACATATTAGAAGTTAATGTTCTAACAGTTCTGTTGGCTATGCATAATTAATATGATTTTATAGAAAAATAAAAAATGCTAAATTTTAATGGAAAAGATAACCATTTATGTATATTTTAGCTTATTTATCTGTATATTTTATGTGTTACTAGACTTCACTATCAAAAAGAACATGCCCAGTGCTCAGAGCAGCTGCAACCCATTAAACTAATGGATTGGAATTACAGATTGCCTTAGAAATTGTCTATTGCGTGGCAAAATCAAATGTAAACCCTACGGTGAAAAGTCTTGGCATCATTAAATATAAGAAATACAATGCGTTCAGGAAGATGTTAATAAAAATGATTAGGATATTTGAGTAATCTATCGACTGAAAAGTAATATAACATTTAGACCAAACATAGAAGCTACTGTGTTTTTGTTGTTGTTACTTTTGGTAGAGTAATTGCACACTATCAGTTATCTACATTTACAACTAACAGTGTTAGATGTAAAATGATACCAATTTATTAATTACCCTCTTATCCCCTCATACACTATGCATACGCTGTGTGCACATATATTTTATTAGTACACAAGTAGTGCCTTGTGAAACTGCTTTTATTCATGCATTTGGAAACAACAGCTACACCACCACCAACAAAATATTGGGTGCCTACTTGGTACCCAGCATTAGAAAGATACATGGCTCATAGACATGACCGATAACTTTTAATGAAATGACCATATGTTTATATTGTCATATAACAAGGAACTATTCCTTCCTTCTGTTCACATGATCTTAATCTCTTAGCCATGTGTCTCACTTTTGTCACATGACATTAAGAAAATTTATGGTTTGGGGGTTCCCTGATGAAGATCAGGTGCACAGGCAGCAGCTCCAGAAGCCTGGGCTTTGACATTCTCGAGTACAGTTTTGAAACAAAGGAGACGTGAGGAGCAAACGGTTTCATTCGCCTTCTATGGGTCACCAATATTGACATAGGGAGCATCTGTCCAGTGAGTCAGTCACTTGCTGACAGGAGGAATCAGTAGAATAAGAACGTTCAGAGGAGGGCTTGTGTGAGGTCAAACTTCCAAGAGAAAAGACATGGCCGTCATTACAATTACTATGGAGGAGACAAGGTACCTTCACCTGCATGTTCAAATCCACACAGATACAGTCCCATGGTCACTTGTGGCTGAGTTAATAATATTAGCTATTAGACACATCTTAGCCTCTGAACAGTCAACTTTCCTCTATGAAATCCTTGTTTAATGAATGGCTCCCTATCCTGTAAACAAATCTAAGTCATTGTACTGGACTAAATAATCGTGCCTTCACAAAATTTATGTGCTCAAGCCTTAACTCCCAATATGTTGATGGTATTAAGAGGTGGGCCCTTTGGATGATTAAATTTAGATGAGGTTCGGAGGGAGAAGCCCCAATAATGGGATTACTGTCCCTATATAAGAGATCAGAGCTC
>PVJI01008758.1:0-69045 GCA_004026765.1 Micronycteris hirsuta
ATAAGGGAAAACATATTTGCCAATGATACCTCAGACAAGTGTTTGTTCTCCAAAATATGTAAAGAACTCACATGACTCCACACAAGGAAGACAATCCAATTGAAAAATGGGCAAAAGACCTGAATAGAGATTTCCACAAGGAGCACATACAGAAGGCCCATAGACATATGAAAGGATGCTCAACATCACTAGCCATCAGAAAAGTGCAAATTAAAACTACAATGAGATACCACCTCACACCATTTAGAATGGCCATCATTAACAAATCAACAAACAACAAGTGTTGGCAAGGATGTAGAGAAAAGGGAACCCTAGTGCACTGTTGGTGGGAATACAGACTGGTACAGCCACTGTAGAAAACATTATGGAATTTCCTCAGAAAACTAAAAATGAAATTGCCTTTTGACCCAGCCATTCCACTGCTGGGATTATACCCTAAGAATTCTGAAACACTAATTCAAAAGAACCTGTGCACCCTATGTTCATAGTAGCATTATTTATAATAGCCAAGTACTGGAAACAGCTTAAGTGCCCATCAGTAAATGAGTGGATCAAAAAACTATGGTACAATTACATAATGGGAGACTATGCAGCGGAAAGAAAGAAAGAACCTTTTGTGACAGCATGGATGGATCTGGAGAGCATTATGCTAGGTGAAATAAGCCAGGTGGTGAAAGACAAATGCCGCATGATCTCACCTTTAACAGGAACCTAATGAACAAAACATACAAACGAGCAAAAAAGAATGAGAAGCATGGAAACAAGGAACAGGCTGATGGCAATCAGAGGGAAAAGGGGTGGGGACAAGGAAGTTAAGAAAAGGAAGGGTCTAATCAACAAACGTGTATCAATGACTCCTGGACGTGAACAACAGGTTGGGAATGACTATGGGAGTGGGGGGTGGGCTGGGCAGGGGAGAGCAACAGGGGAAAATTGGAATAACTATAATAGAACAACAATTTTAAAAAAGCCTGTGGCATGAAGAAATGTTTGTGGCATAATGTTTAAATTAAAAGGTAAGTTAAAAATAAGTGCATATAATTTGATACAAAAAAACAAACGTCTGCACAAGACGATGCATGAGCAGGGGCATTGTCGTGATGGAGCTGCCAATCACCAGTTGCCCAGAGCTGTGGCCTGCTGAATCATCTGAATAGGTTCCATGCTGGAATTTTCAAGTTTAAAGCAAAATTTGGTTCAGATTCCTTGCTTTACTCACTCAGTCATTTTGAATGCGACAGACACACGGTACACGTGACTACTGCCCCCACTGACTGGTACAGTGAAGTCGACACTGTTCATGCATTCTCATTCCAGTCCACTCCCCTTGGCTTCCAGGTTACATCGATGTTGCACAAACCATTCTCATTATATTAATAATGGCTGGACTTTTTCCGGACAGATCTTGTATTTTTCTAGAGTTCTTGTGAAATCTAAAAGTAAGGAGAAAATACATAGAAAGTGCTTAATAAAGAGGTAGGCATACTGTATTATACATGGAGAGCATTTCATCAATAGAGGAGTAATGAAGTTTGTACCTGGATCGTCTTATGATGAAATGGGTAGGCTGGGACCGAGGACATGAGACTCTTTAGAAAGACACAGATTTAAAAAGCACTGCATGCAAGGATCACTAGTGGGAATGAAAGCACTGAAGTTGGAGTGGATGCTTCTGCCTTGGGACCAAGCAACGATCTTTCCCAGCAGTGTCAGCTTCTTAGAGGTGCAGAAATGTGAATATTCTTGCAGCATTCTCAGAGTAGATGGGAAAATACGTGACTGCTAATAGGCGCATCTGATGAGTCTAGAGGAGATAAAGTGAGGCTCATTCTTTCATTATTTCTTCTATTTCTTTCAAATTATGTACTTTTTATAGAAATGAAGAAAAGCATTTAATGGAATAGCTCCCATGTTATTAGCAGTAATTTTTTTTCTAGTGTTAATTCACTTCAGAAAGAATCTACCTGGAAATTAAAATGAAAACTTGATTATGTTTCTCTTTAAGGTTATTAACTCTTATAATTACATTAGAGTTTAATCAAGAACATAGTTCGAAAGTGTGGAATATGAATGAGAAAATTCTTTTAATTCAGGTGCATAATTATTACACTTTTGGAATTTTTGTTTTCTTAGTCTTTTGAATGTGTTCAAAAATCATACCTATAAAATAACTTTTCTTTTGAACCATATAAACACCTTTGTAGCTAAGCTAAGTAACAATAATAAACTTTTAATTTTTAAAGAAAGTTAGGGAGTGTGTATTATGGCATTTATTTGTGTATGTTATACACATTTAACAAACACATATTGAATATCTATTATGTTAACTGTGTTATTTATATTTTCTCTATCTTCCATTTCATATGTCTTTTCCTTACTTCATCTTTCTTTATATCTTAAATTGATTTTCTTTCTCTTTTGTCCTCTTTTCTTGACAAATATTTCTCTATTTGCTCTTGTGATCATTCACAAGATAGTAGTAAGTGGCTAAGAACATAAACTTTCATGTTGAGATAGAGATGAACTAAAATTCTAGCTTTTTCACTTACATTGTGAGACCTAGGATAAGTCACTCAAATTTTGAAACTCACTAAGCTTTTATCTTTGGATGGGAGTATTAAATATAACTACCTTGTACTGTTATTGTGAGCATTTAGTGAGATAATTCATGCTTCAGGGCTTAGCAGAATGCCATGCACATTGTGAATAATCAATAGGTGGTAACTATTATTATTTTTTTTTGCCCCAGACAAGAATAAAGCCTCTGTATACACTTTCTAAATTTCAAACATACATACATAAACATCTCTCTCCCAAATACATAGCCATTTCCACACATTCCCCTATATACCTTAGATTTCTAAGCATCTGATAAATCTCCTGTAATCAATACTACTGTTGTCTAAAATGAATTAATTTCTTACTTTTGTAAGGCTTAATTCATTTCCTCTCTAAGGTGATTAGGCTCTTTAAGTTCAGATTTTCTATATTTTGCAGTCACTTCCTGAGCCCTTCATTTCTTATTAAATCTGGAAGTGAAAGATGGAAATAAGAGGACGCAAAGCCCATACTCATCCATTTTATGTCCAGTAAAATGACCTGCTAGGTAAGAGGTAGAGGCTGTTGCTGGAAATAGTATTCAGAGAATGTGTACTGTAATACCCCTCCTGTTTTAAGAAACTCTTTGGTAAACTCACGTATGACCTGTGCAAAGAATTTAGCTGGAGGCCATATGTCGCACCTGACTCAACTAGAGAAAACTGTTGTACCAGAGCATGACCCGTGCCGTTGTTCATGCCCCCAGAGCAGATGAGAGTGGGCTCCATGTAACAGAATTAGTTAGAAATTATAATCCCTATTTATTTTCTGAAGTGTAGTAATTCAAACAGAAATGGAAATACACAATTGGGCAGGAAAAGGAGATATGGTACAAGTCTCTCAGAAAGATATTTATTAAATTTTAATTTACGTTTAATTCTGGGTAAGAGAGTTCTTTGCTAGATATGAGGGTTAGGTTTCTCTGTGCTAGATATGAGGGTTATACAGATGTCCCTGTGATTTATATTAGCCCTTGACTGATACTGAGAAATGCTGACGCTGACCTGTTTAACAATACAAGCAAAAGGCCATTTCTTCCAAGTTCTGTTAACTTTCTCCTGTTCTTCTCTATCGTTATAAAAACATGTATACCCTTATCTGTATCCCCTCTTTTCTTCAATCAAGATTTAATGAAGAACCATGTTTACTGCCTTTTTTTGCCTTTTAAACAATTGTACCACACATACAGAGAAGTACATAAAATCTACAGCTTCATGAATTTTCACAAACTGAAACACCCATACCAGTATCTAGAACACCCAGCCAAACCCCCAAATCTTCAACTGGTGCCTCAAAACCTTCCTGTGCTCTCTTCCGGTTATTGCACTTACCTCTAGGGGTCACTTGTCTGACTTCCAGCTACAAAGAGGGGGGTTGCCTGCTTTTGTACTCCTGTAAATGAAATGATGTAATCTGTACTCTTTCACGTCTGGCTTCATTTCACTGCAGTCTCGACAGAGGAAGTAGGGCACATTCCCATCATTACATCTATTAACATTCGATTCAGTTATCTCAATTTATGTTGTAAGATATTCAGTATTTAATTTTTAATTTAAGAATTATAAAATAATAGCATTTAATATGCTTTAATGAGGTTTAAAATTAATGAAATATTATATTTTTAACACAATGCCTACAATTTTTTAGAAAGTGATAAAGAAAACATTACCTTCAAGAATTTTCTCATCTTGGTCATGTTCTCATGATTTTTTAAAGCAACATACTTTATTTTCGGAGAAGTTTCAGGTTCACAGGAAAGTGAAGTAGAAAGTACAGAGCGTTCCCATTGATCTGCCCTCACCCACACACAGTCTCTCACACTAACCATATCCAGACCCAAAGTGCTGGGCATGTTTGTTACAATCAATGAACACTCACTGACACATTATTATCACCGGAAGTCCATGGGGTTCACTCTTGATGTGCATTCGATGGGTTTTGAGACATGTATCCACTGATACCATGTCATACACAACAATAGTTTCACTGCTCTAAAAATCCTCTGTAATCTGCCTATTCAGTCCATGGCAACTACTGATCTTTTTACTGTCTCCATTGTTTTGTCATTTCCACAGTGTCATGGAGTTGGAATTTTACAGTATGGAGACTTTTCAGCTTGGCTTTTTTCACTTAGTAATGTGCACGTATGCTCCTAGTCTTTTTATCACTTGATTACTCATTTGTTTTAAGCACTGAATAATATTCCATTTTCTATATGTACTATAGTGTATTTATTTATTCACCTACTAAAGGGCCTCTTGGATGCTTCCCAGTTTTGGCAATTTGAAATAGAGCTGCCTTCCTGCCAGCAAAGAACGGGAGTTCCTATTGCTCTACATACTTGCCAGCATTCGGTGTTTTCAGTGTTTCGGATTCTGAGTATTCTAATGGCTAACACTGAGGTTCTAGAACATTATTTTTCTTCTTCTTTTTTTAAAATATATTTTATTGATTATGCTATTACAGTTGTCCCATTTTTTCTCCTCTTTATTCCCCTCTGCTCTGAACCCCCCTCCCACCAGCATTCCCCCCCCTTAGTTCATGTCCATGGGCCATACATATAAGTTCTTTGCCTTCTCCATTTCCCATACTATTCTTAACCTCCCCCTGTCTATTTTGTACCTACCATTTATGCTTCTTATTCCTTGTATCTTTTCCCCTATTCTCCCTCCTCCCACTTCCTGCTGATAACCCTCTATGTGATCTCTATTTTTGTGAATCTGTTCCTGTTCTAGTTGTTTGCTTAGTTCATTTTTTTTTTTTAGGTTTGGTTGTTGATAGTTGTGAATTTGTTGTCATTTTACTGTTCATATTTTTGATCTTCTTTTTCTTAGATAAGTCCCTTTAACATTTCATATAATAAGGGCTTGGTGATGATGAACTTCTTTAACTTGACCTTATCTGGGAAGCACTTTATCTGCCCTACCATTCCAACTGATAGGTTTGCTGGATAGAATAATCTTGGATATATGTCCTTGCCTTTTAAGACTTTGAATACTTCTTTCCAGCCCCTTCTTGCCTGAAAGGTTTCTTTTCAGAAATCAGCTCATAGTCTTATGGGAACTCCTTTGTAGGTAACTATCTCCTTTCGTCTTGCTGCTTATAAGATTCTCTCTTTCTCTTTAATGTTGGGTAATGTAATTATGATGTGCCTCGGTGTCACGAATTCTGGCCAGCAAAATTCGTATTGCCATGGCAGGAGTGTAAATAAATTTACACATAATATACTTGACTAGAAATTCCAGGACCACGCGACCCCATCCATTATCATCTTGGAGAGGCCCCAAGCGTAGGTGTCAACTGGCTTTTTATTGCTGTTCCAGGGGACACATTACATCAGAATGGTCTTCATTAACTATGCATGGATTGTAGATTTACATTAGGTGGTAAACACCCAAGATGGCACGTCAAGAGGATAGATATGCAAATGGGAAGACAGTAGGCTTGGGCTGAACTGACTGGTCTGAGGAAGCTAGGCATGCATTAGCATAAGTTCTTTTGATTCAGGGAGAGAGAGGTTTTAGCAAGAGCAAGTTTTAAATCTAAGAAACAGACTATCCTGATTTCCCACAGGAAATTCTGCTGTCACACATGTGGGTCTTGCTTGTCGTCCCATGTTCCACGAGAGTCTTTGCTCCCTTAGACATGAAACATTAGAACTACAATTCCCATGGTGCATGAATTTCCTTTACCTCGGTGTGTGCTTCCTTGGATCCAACTTCTTTGGGACTCTCTGAGCTTCTTGGACTTCCTGGAAGTCTGTTTCCTTAGCCAGATTAGGAAAGTTCTCCTTCATTATTTTTTCGAATAAGTTTTCAATTTCTTGCTCTTCCTCTTCTCCTCTGGTACCCCTGTGATTCAGATATTGGAACGTTGAAAGTTATGCCAGAGGTTCCTCAGCCTCCCCTCATTTTTTTGAATTCTTGTTTCTTCATTCTGTTCTGGTTGAATGTTTCTTTCTCCCTTCTGGTCCAAACCATTGGTTTGAGTCCTGGTTTCCTTCCCTTCAGTGTTGATTCCCTATACATTTTCCTTTATTTCACTTTACATAGCCTTCACATTTTCCCTCTATTTTGTGATCATACTCAGCCATTTCTATGAGCATCCTGATTACCTGTGTTTTGAACTCTGCCTCTGATAGGCTGGCTATCTCTTCATGGTTTAGTTCTATTTTTTCTGACACTTTTATCTGTTCTTTCATTTGGATCATATTGTTTTGTCTCGGCATGCCTGTTACACAGTAAGGGGCAGAGCCTTAGGTGTTCACCAGGGCAGGACAACCCATGTCACTGAGTTGTGGTACTATCTGTGGGGGAGCGTCCGAGAGGGAACAGTGCTGCTTGCTCAGCTCTCTGCTGATGTTCAGGCTCTTCCTCAACTACCCACAAACAAATTGGACCCTTCTGCTGCTGATTCCCAGGTAGGTGGGTTTGTGTACATTCTAGGGCACCGTGGGTTTCTCCAACAAACTCTCCTGTGAGGCTGAGAGTTTCTCCTGCTGCCTCAACCTCCATAGGTTTTTTTAGTCATAGGTTTTGAGGATTTATTTCCCCATGCTGGAAACCTGTGTTATGAGGTCTGTCTAGATCCCCAGTTGTTCCTCCTGGTTTATATGCATGCAAATGTGGGACCACCCTCTCCTCCAGCTGCTGCCTTGCCAGGAGTCCTCTCCACCTTGGCTATCCATCTCTGTCCCTCCTATGAGTCTGGATGAATGTTTCTTCTTTAACTCTTTGGTTGTCAGACTTCCATACAGTTAAATTTTCTGGCAGTTCTGGTTATTTTTTGTTTTCTAATTTGTTGTTGTCCTTTTTTTGGTTGTGTGAGGAGGCATGGTATATCTACCTATGCCTCCATCTTGGCCGGAAGTCCCCAGATAGATTATTATTTTTCTTAGAAAGTGGTTATAGATAATAGTTTCAGGTAACTTCTCAAGAACTTTTGATTATACTCCATTATTTAACTGTCATTAGAAGTAAATTCAAACATTCTTGGTAGCCAGAATGTCATTGTTGCGATTATTTTTGTGATTTTGGGGGCCTGGTGGCATAAATCTATTAAAAATTATGAAACAAATAAAGTTAATAAGGTTGAATTGAAAAACTACCTAGTGAAAATATTCTTACATAGGACTTCTATACTGGCCAGATGTTGGGCACTTGATTAATGCATATAAACATTAGATATTACTGCTATAGTATATTTTATCTTCTAAGGACCATCATTTTAATGACTGTTTCAGTTCTAATGAGCATGTTGAAACAATACTGCTTAATTGCTAATTCTATCAGCCTCTGTCCTAAACACCAAAGAGAAGGAAATTTTACTCTTCAGCTTATTTTCTAGGATAATTTCAAAATACCTAAAAAAAAGTGTAAGACGTAGAAAATTTTATTTTTTTCTTTATTGTATATATTTTTTTTAATTTTGTCAAGGGTGAGAGCACATTTGGTCTTTGTGACTTAGCCATTAATGACAGTATATCATAGTAGTCACAGTTCTAGAGTCAGTAAGTTCTGCAGTACTTACAGGCTTTTGACAAAACTGATGGGGTTCTTGATTGCACATTGTACCCATTTCCAAAAATAAGTGCTCTCTGATTTTTCTATCCCCATGTTTTATCTTTGAAATGATACTAGGCTTCTGTGAAAAAAAGCTTCTGACTAACATTTCAGGAAATTTTCCCCAGGTTGTATTTAAATAATAATTAGTTGGGTATATCTTTCTGAGCCTACTCAATATACTGCAACCAAAACCAAAAAGAAAACTGATACATTTTACACACAGAATGTAGTTTGGGGGAAGGAGGGGAATGCCATGTTCCCCCTGCTAAAGCCTATAATTAACTGGTAGATTTCGGTGAGAAGTTTTTTCTTCTCAACATTGGCTATCTGCATAGGCATAAACTATTAGATACTGTTTTTAAAAATGAGATTTGTATTACAATGTTTACATAATACTTTCTTTTATACCTTCACAGGTTCTGTACTTCATTATTTTGAACAATCTGGGCTTTTAAAGTGGGCTGCAGTTGCAAAATTTAAAAGATCCCACTTTGGACAATTGCACACTAATATAGGAATGAACAAATACCATTTCATGTTGCAATTCTCTTTTTAGCATTACTTGAAGTCATCGTTTGGATTTTAAGCATGATAGCAATGTGCTTCCCTGGTGGAAAATAACCAGTCCATAAGTATTCTAGCAAACTCCACATGCGAACTGTTTTTGAAAATAAAATAACACATTTAGCAAAGTCTAGGATGATTTCAGCTGAGTAGATTTAAGTCCTTTAACACGTGTAACTAGAAAGTTAATTTCTAATCCCAAGGGATTTTAAGTTTACAGCAGAGTGTGTATATATCTATATACACACACTCCCCTCTTTATAGAGAAATAGAGAAAGTGTGTTTAAAATAATAAAATTATATGATGGAAAGAAAGGATATGTTTCCTTCCCAATGTCAAGATAAAGTTTTCAACTTCACAGAGATTGGGGAAGAGTAGAAGGTTTGAATTGCCTTCTGTCTTTGGACAGGGACTTGGGTAAACCCAATGCCACTTGAACTTGTGTTGACTTTGGCTGGCATTTACAGAAAATGTTTCCAAAGCCTGTTTACTATCCATATTATTATGGTTATTATTTTTAAATCTTTAGAATGGACAGCAGCAAGAATCAGAAATGTTTAGAATATTGTGATCAATATCTATGTCCTTAACTGTTTTTCAGGGCATCGTAATTTAGGTATGATATGGCTGTAGATCAGTGCACTGCATTGTTTAAAAATTTTGGCAGTCTGCCGCAGCTTTCAGATGCTTCATTCTGAATGGCCCATGTCCGAGTGTAGGTGATCTGTGGTCCCATTCATAGAGCAAGGGACCCGGCTTAGAGGTTCAGCCTAACATAAAAAGTTAACTCTGTGCTTTCAAGAGTTCTTTGAAATAACAATACCTGATTAGTTTATCTATCTCTTTCATTTGGTTTGAATTAGGAAGAAACTGTTAAATGCCAGCTCGTTATCCTGTGCTAGTTCCCTAAGATTTCGAATACTTTGTGGATAAGGGAGTATGATCACTGAATCACTGTGGTTAAAAGGACTTTTCAGAGTTTCCTGACACAGACAGTGAGGTCACAGGTACCAGTAATTCCAGTGTGGGCTCAGGTCACTTGAAATGTGGATTAAGAGGGGCCAAGTAAAATGAGCTTTGCGGTGTTTAGGAAAATAGAATGTGATTTCTTAAAACTTTTGTGTGTTGTTTTCTGTCCTCATCATAGGCTTTGAATTGTTAAAATTCAATTAGTATTGGAGGTGAAAAATAATCTTGTTATTTGGGATTTATATTCAAACAAATGTATATGTAAAAACTATAAGCCCCTGATAATCATTCCTCAGTTTTTCTTATTTTGTATCTCAGAGATTTCTTTTGATGACAAAATTTACATTTATTCATAGTAAGTCCTTTTAGTACTAAGTACCTAGAATTTCACCATATTATAGTAATAGTCTCAGGCATAATAATGCTTTTCATTTTAAAGTATATATACACTTTATATATATTTAAGATGTACCTTACATATATATTTCAATATATATATTTTAAAGGTATATATATCTTTATGTATCTATAAAGATATGTCTATATCTTCTGTCATTCCCCTTGCAGTCCTACACTGAAGGGCGAGTAAATGGATATATTATGCCATTTGACAGCAAAGATGTATAAAATATAAGTAAAGTGTAATGTACCAACATTCATACATCTAGAAAACATGAATGATATAAATTAGATGCAGAATAGCATAACATATGACAGAATAGAATATTATAAGATATAATATTATATAAACATTAATGTATACTATGCATTTTTATTTACAAACATGTATACGCAATAAATAAAAAGACACATAGAAATGATAAACACCTAAAATACTGGTTATCTCTGGGAAGCACAGAGGAGAGGGAATGGAATTGAACTGGGAAAAGTTCACAGTGCTTTCATCATATTTGTGTGGTTTTATTACAAAAAACTGGAGGAAAAAGAAAAGAATGGGTAGTATTTACACAAGTAGAAAAAATAGGAAGAACTTCAATTAGGATCTTTAATTAATGTCATGAGAAATATAAGCATAAAAAATCTAAAATGAATACTGGAAATGATTTTATTGGAGAGTAATGAGAAATAAGGTTTCTTAATAAGATGTTGTCAGAATATTGATATTAATTGAAAACCAAGTAGAGTTACTTAGATTTGATAGTGTAGGCCGAAGGGAATCAGTGTCGTTTCTTGGTGGGTTACTAGGCCTGTATTTCTAGTAAATTGCCATCAAATGGATTATTTGACCTTGATTATAAAATCTTTATCCAGAGAATTTGCTCTTCTTGTTTTTTATTTTTTAGCTTTTTAAAGATTTTTAATAAGATTTTCTTGATGAAACAACAGTGAGTTGCTTTTCTTAAAGCAACGAGTCAAACAGGTGACAAAAATTTGTGAAACTGGCAGGATATAGGCTCACAGATCAATCTGGGGCCAGTAGCTAGAGATGCAGGCCTTTCCATATTTTAAAATTCAAATGTGAATGTTTTGTTGGCCTCAGTAAACATTCCCGCAGATGCGGTTATAAAGAATGAAAACACTAACAGCAAATTACAGACAAATCTGTCTGAAAAAGTCACATTAATACATGTGACTATCCTTTTGTAACTAAGTATTTCTAGGTTAATCAAAGTGTGGTTTGACATTTAATTGTATTGAATGTACACTATGTGAGAAATAGTACATAAGCTGTCGAGAGGTACCAAAGATATACTTTGACCAAAATATGGCCCTATAAAAATTTGTATTTCATAGAGGAGGTAAAATACATGCATTAAAAGGTAACATGGTAAACCAAGGAGCATGAAAATGGTAACACTGATAGCCCAGTAACTCCCCGAGGCTTTGCCCTGTGTCTGTACATCTTTTATGTTCTGTTACCTAAAAATATGTAGGAATGTGCAGCTGAAAAATAGAAGCATAATTTAGATTGCATTTGCCTTGAATGAAAGATAACAACTGTTCATTGATATATTTCATGTTTTTTGAGAAATTTTAGATGTTAAAATTTTTAATTTAGCTTTCAGTTACTAATCATAACATTTTTAACTTTTAGGACAGTAGTTATGATGGTGACCTCAACAATAATACCTAAATCAGAAATTTTATTTTCTCTGTTCCAACAGTGGATGAATTTTCTTGATATTGATAAATCCATAGTCTTATACTGTGAAAATTTATAACTTTGGCAGCACTCAATAGCTCTAAATTTATTAACATAATATTAGCAATATGAATGCTATAACATGAAACTATGTATTTCTGTGAGTATGATCATTCTTTGAAGCTTACTTTTTATTATTTTGGTATAATTCACAGGGAGCGTGATATTTAAAAGAGAATGTCTCTATTCTTCTAAATTTTCCTTTGATCTTTTCCACAGTGATTAAAAATGTATGTACCTCATCTATTCTAAATAACCACATTAAAAACTCTGATTGTGTTACAATATTTTAAGATAAGGGCCTCTGCCATTTCCATAAGCAGTACTGCCTTAGCTTTCTCCAGAGAAATGAAAAGTATGCAAATCAATAGCTTTTTCAGAAGATGTAAATTTGCTATCTGTTTCTGAGTTGCTAATGAATTACAACAAAGTATTAAATAGAATATACTGAATATATAGAATATATTCTGAATTTCTATTTATTGTGAGGATGACATTCAATTTAATATTTGGAAGGAGTGAAACACTGGATAAAAGGAACAACCTTGTGAAAATTCAGTATACAGAAAGAAATTCAATAATCTTGAGTTAAGGAGAATAGGTTCATAGCCAGAGCTAGTACCGTGGAATAGAATCAAAAAGAATGAAATTTCATAGCTATGATTTGCTATCACAAAAGTAAAAGGAAATATAACCATAGTTTATGCCTAGTCTTAAAGTAAAAGGAGGGTAATGACCATTAATTGAGCATATGCAATTTAGTGATGGGAACTTTGTTTTGAAACTATTTGAGCTGTCTGTGGAACATCCAAGGAGAGGTATTGAGGAGGCACCTGGACATGCACACACACAGATGTAGACACAGGCTTCAGTGCAGAGTGGAGATGGGATGAGTATATGGACACATTATTACGTGGACAATGGTGGAAGCTGCGCGCTCTGATGAAGGGACCCACGTGTTACGAGTTTGGTTCCCCTGTCGAGCCGGCCTGCGGCAGGGCCTGGGCAATGGTACTTGAATAAATGGCACATAGATTGTTGAGTCTGTGTAGCGAGATTCCCAACTCCACAGAATGAAAAAATAGCATTGGCAGAAAATTTGTTCTATGAAATTACATAGCTTCCTACTATGTATTTTCTAATTCAGCAGTTCTCAAACAGTTTGATCCCAGCACCCTTTGACACTAAAAGTTATTAAGAAGCCAAAAAACATTTCATCTGTTTGCATTATATCTATTCATCATCAACATTGGAAATAAAAAGTGATAAAAATTTAAAATATTTATTTACTAACTCATTTACAAAGGGGACCCCCAGGGGCCTGTGGGTTACACTGAGAATCACTCTTCTAAATCATGTCTCGCCAAAAGGACTATTTTATGAGGAAGGGAAAAATAGTGTTGTAAAAACATGTAGCCAAACTGTACTGTTAGACGAGTAGCTCAAATATTATTTTATTTGAAAGTTTGGTATAATTTCTTGAAGGAATATCAAGATAGAGAAAATGTTATGTTTCTCCATAGCTTGATTTCTTCTCTAGTTTCTTTCTTTTGTATTTTTCTACAAGATTATGAGTAAAATATAATTTAGTGTAGTTTTAAAAACTTGTCAAAAGAGTCATTGAAAGGTATGATATGAAAAGTAGGTAATTTTAATAGCATATGCACTAAAAATAAATTTCTGTTCCTGGGACATTGCCTTGTGGTCTTCAGTATTTAAAAATGAAAATGGTAGGCCCTGGCCAGCTGCTCAGTTGGTTGGAGCATCACCCCAATAATATGCCAAGGTAGTGGGTTCAATCCCTGGTCAGGGCACATACAAGAATCAACCAATGAATGAACAATTAAGTAGAACAACAAATCTCTCTCTGTCTCAAATCAATAAATTAAAACAAATAACAATGAAAATAGCAGAGCTTTTACTGGACCTGCATTACAGTACATTAAATTATAATATTTTTATATTAGAGAATGACTTTTCATACTGCCAATTAGATGCATCCTTTCACTGCAATCTTACTGCATATGCTTCAGGCTCAGTTTTGCTCTAGTCTATTTTTCAGATATTAAAGACTTTAAGCTTTATTTTTCAGAGCACACTTTCATTTAGTGTCTGCAATACGCTGAGTTAAAGGCATTCTGGCAGGTACCACATGACTTGAGATGAGAACTGCTTTGGGTTCCATTCATGGCCATAGCGGTCTGTAGTGCACACACATTATTTCAGCGCATTTGAGTTGAATACCTACTATTATGCAAGATAGCAGGTCAGCCTCTCTGAGAACCAATGAAGATGCATAAGATAAACCCTCTTCCATCAGGAAAATTGAAATCTAATGCAAAGCCAAGTCCTGTGAGTTGCCAATTAGTAAGATATATCAGAATGAATTTGTGATTAGAATGAATAACCGAGGTATACACAAATAGTTGTTCTATTGGAGCCCAGTGGACAGAATGATGTATTCTGACTGGGAAACTTAGGAAAAGGAGAAAAGGCATTTGGTCAGGTCTTTTGTGAATTAAATTAGATTCTGCTTAGTGATGATGTGGTGTATGAATTGTATTCCAGTCAGAAGAAAGGAAGTGCACTGAGGAGCAAAATACGGTACTTGACATGTTTAAATAACGGCAAGTGGGCAGTGGGACACAGTGGGAGAGGTAGCTGTGTGGGTGGTCTTTGAAGTAGTGGCAAGTGTGGCTGTGGCAGGGGCTGTGGTAATCAGCAGGGGTTAATCTTTGGAATGTCACCCTAGGTCTTTTTCCCTCCAGATTTGTTGAGATATAATTATATATGTTTAAGGTACACAATGATCGCAGAATGGTTAGTTAACACTTCTGTCAGTTACATAGTTTGTGTGTATTGAGAACTTTTGAGATTTACTCTCTTAGCAACTTTCAAATATATGATACAGTAATGTAAACTCTAGTGACCTTGCTGTACACGACATCCACAGATCTTACGCATCTTATAAACGGAAGTGGGGACCCTTTGACCACTTCCGCCCCACCCTCCCCCATTCCCTGCTGGCAACCACCAGTCTACTCTTTCTGTGAGGTTTGTTTGTTTGTTTTTTATTCCATATGTAAGTAAGATCATACATTATTTGTCTTTCTCTCTCTGGCTTAGCAACAAGTTGTCACATATGGCCGATCTCCTTTTTGAAGGATGAATAGTAATATTTGATCATGTATATATGCCACAATTTTTCTATCCTGTCAGTGGATGTGTAGGCTGTTTCCACATGCTGGCTATTGTAATGCTGTAAATAATGCTGCCGTGAACATGGGGGTGCAAGTCTCTCTTCAAGACGGTGTTTTCATTTTCTTCAGATACGTACCCCAAAGTGGAATTGCTGGATCATGTGGTAGTTATATTTTTAAATTTTGAGGAACTTCAATACTGCTTTCCACCAGGCCTTTTTAAACTCCCAGATCAAGGGACCAAAGGATATAGTTTTAGGACTGTCTTCAGAGTGCTCTCTTTCCTTGCTGTTTCCCGTGACTTTGATGGCGTAGGCGTTTCTGAGCACGTCCGGTGTGGATGGTCTCTGCCGACATTCTTCACGGAGATAGGCTTAAAAATGAGAAAGTGATGTTTAAAAATCTTTCATTACAAAGGCTTAATTTAAGCACTGCAGCAGTCCTATTACTGATAGTAATAATGCATGTATTTTCTTCATTTACTCATACTCACACTTCCTGGGGTTGAAGCTCTTGGACTCCCCATTTTACAGATGAGGAATTAGTCTCAGAGAAGTTAGTGACAGAGCTGGGGTTCAAATTCGCTCAACCATCACGCTATACTGCCTCCCACAGTCTGGTGGGAGTGGCTCCTATTATTATATCTTTTATTCATAAATAAGGACGGGGGCACATGGAGATTAAATAATTTGCCTGTATTTGTATACTTTCACAAATAACAAAGCTCGGATTTTAGCTTGTGTCTGCTGTGCTCCCAAAGCCTTTCTTCTTTTTAGGACATCATGCTGGCAGCTTGTGTGGGACTAGTTTTACTTCCTGAGGACATTTCCGTTCTCCCCCATGAGGGATTAGAATCACAGGAAAAAATTCTGGCATACGATCGTGCAGCTATTGCTGCCACACAAATGTGTGCCCTTGCGGGCATAAGTGCATCTCTGAATTAAGCAAAGCTATTGTATGGCAGTCCTCGCAACAGAGGACCAAATTCTTGGACACTAATTTTTTCCATTTGCAAATACAGAAGATTTTTCTGTTTTGCAGGTGGTCTAGTTTAGCGATTTTCATTCATTGGAAGCGGCCCTGTTAGAACCAACGTGGGAACATTAAACATTCACACACAGACACATAGATACGTTCCTGGGATTTGGATTCAATAAGTACCAGGTGGTGCCCAGTAATCTGTTTTCTAAAAGCTTCTAGTTGAGGCAGTCTAGTGCAATGGTAAAAAGTCGGGTCTCTGGAGTCAGATCTCGCTGTCTTTCTTCTGAGCTCTATAGCTTTGGCAAGCTAGGTGGCCTCTTTGTGCCTCCATTAATCATATATATTTGAGTTCCCCATATATTGTAGTTATTTTTTAATTGATTTTTAGAGATAGAGGAAGAGGGGGGATAGAGGGGTAAGAAGAGACAAATGGACAGAGAGACAGAGAGAGACATTGGTTGCCTCCCATACACGCAGTGATCGGGAATCAAACCTGCAACCTTTTGGTGTTTAGAACGATGCTCCAAGCAACTTAGCCACCTGGATAGGACTATATTGTGGTTATTACGTACAGTCTGGTTTGAGAAACATTGGTCTAGAACAGTGATTTTCAACTGGTGTACTGCAGGGATTTTTAAAACATGCAATAGCTGACTATTTAGTCAGGGGCATGGACCTGTTTTCCCTTCAACTGTCAAATGAAAAATGACAACAGCCAATACAATAGCCATCTGGCGTGAATGGATCAAAATTACCCTACTTTGGTGTGTATACGGCGCTCCTGGGTGTAGTGCACACCCGTGGTTTTTTTTTTGGCCTAAACTTTCAGGAAAAAAACTCTTACGTTTTAATTTTTTGTTCTATTATTAATTTATTCATATTTAGAAATAAAACTGATGATCATATTCCAGGGTATTATTTTGCATATGGATATTGTTATTGCTTTCTAAAGTTACACTTTTAACACATAAGCATAAATAAAAGAATTAAAAACATTTATATAGATATGGAATTAGTACTACCTATGCATAATGCACATCTTTATTTTTCCCTCAAGAATTTGGGCAAAAAAGTGCACATTATACATGGAAAAATATGGTATGCCTACTTTTTGTCAGCTTGGCAAAAATATATATTTTTGGTGTGCCACAGAATTTTGGTGACTTGTTTATGTGTGCCATGAGATGAAGAAGGTTGAAACTCACTGGTCTAGAAGATACAATAACTTAAAGAGATATCGAGAGATGGGTAAGAAACTCTGTGAGTCTGAGGCACTGTTTCCTTCGCTATGTGAAGAGAAAGATAACCACAGTGAATAAACCCAGGATGATTCTATTGTGGATCCTGCAAAGAGCAGTGAACAATGTGCATTGTTCAGATATTAAGTAAAGCAGCATAAGTTTAGACCTAGTAAATTAAAATCTAGATGATTTGTATAAAGGATTAACTGAATTTCATTCTTAAAATTATTACTGCACAAGTGCTTAGGGAGCACATTAATATTGTAATCTCATTGCATGAGATGTGTTTGGTTTAAGTAAATGAAAAACAACAGCTCTTAATTACCGTGCAGCATTTACTTGTACACAATTACACACAACTTATCCTGGCAGTGAATCTTTTAGGCAATAATATTAAAGACTGCTAGGACCTTGGAGCTTGTGAATACCTGGCAAGTTGTTCAGTTTTACAGATGAAGAAATTGAATGCCAGAGAGCCTACGGTGACTGCCTAAAAACGTTACAACTGGTGAGTTGCTAAATCAGAGATACGAGTCAGACTTTTACATTTTGGTTCTAATCACAACAATAGTAAAGTTAGTTTTCATTAAAGAAGTTCCAAGAACTCGGAACAGTAACTCTGCCAGCCTGGCTGGGGAGGCTGTGTTGTAAAAGACAGAAAACACTCTTTGCAGTTTTTCAGACCTCAGTTGAAAGAGTCTCTCTGATTTACTGGATATGTGGCTGAGGTACATTCCTTAGCTTTACTAAGCTTCAGTTTTTTCTTTTCTGTAACTGTAGATTACAATAAAGTTGGCCCTTGTCATTCATGAGTGTAGCTTGCATATTTCTGTATTTGAGAGAAGCTGCCAAGTTCCATGATGTTTAGGAAACCATGTACTCTGTAAGTGAATTTCTTAGCTAATGAGTGAGCTTCATCAATTAGCAGATTTTCTCTTGAAAATATAAAAATCTTTATTTCTTTTTTAAACTATATTTTATTGATTATGCTGTTACAGTTGTCCCAATTTTTTCTCTTTGTCCCTTTCTGCCAGGTACTCCATTTCCCTCCAGCAATCCCCATGTCCCACCTGTAGTTCATGTCCATGGGTCGTGAGTGTAAGTTCTTTGGTTTCTCCCTTTTCTATACTGTTCTTAACACTCCCCTGTCTATTTTATTCCTACCAATTATGCTTCTTGAACCTTACACCATTTCTCCCTTTCTCCTGCTTCCCCTCCCAGGTGATAAACCTCCAAATGACCCTCAGACCTATGATTCTGTTCCTGTTCTAGTTGTTTGCTTAGTTTGTTTTTCTTTTTTAGATTCAGTTGTTGATAGTTGTGAGTTTGTTGTAATTTTAATGTTCATAGCTTTGATCTTCTTTTTCTTAAATAAGTCCCTTTAACATTTCCTTTAATAATGGCTTGGTGATGATGAACTCCTTTCGCTTTACCTTGTCTGGGAAGCACTTTATCTGCCCTTCCACTCTAAATGATACCGTTGCTGGATAGTCATCTAGGTTGTACATCCTTGCCTTTCATGACTTTGAATACTTCTTGCCAACCACTTCTTGCCTGCAAAGTTTCATTGAGAAATCAGCTGATAGTCTTATGGGAACTCCTTTGTAGATAACTAACTTCTTTTCTCTTATTGCTTGTAAGATTATCTCATTATCTTTAACCCTTGGTATTTTAATTATGATGTGTCTTGGTGTAGTCCCCTTTGGGTTCAACTTGATTAGGACTCTCTGTGCTTCCTGGACTTGCATGTCTATTTCCTTTGCCAAATTAAGGAGGTTCTTTCATTATTTGTTCAAATAGATATCCAATTTCTTGCTCTTTCTATTCTCCTTCTGGCATCCCTATGATGCTAATGTTGGACCTCTTGAAGTTGTCCCAGAGGCTGCTTATACTACCCTCATTTTTTGGATTCTTTTTTCTTCTTGTTGTTCTGATTGGTTGCTTTTTGCTTCCTTATGTTCCAAATCATTGATTTGATTCTTGGCTTCATCCACTCTACTGGTGTTTCCCTGTAGATTGTTCTTTATTTCAATTAGTGAATCCTTTGTTTCTGACTGGATCTTTTTTATGCTGCTGACGTCCTCACTAATTTCCTTGAGCATCTTATAACCAGTATCTTGAATTCTGCATCTGATAGATTGCTTATCTCCATTTCGTTTAGTTCTTTCCTTTGGGCCATGTTTGTTTGTCTCCTCGTTTTGGCGGCCTCCCTGTGTTTGTTTCTATGTATTAGGCATTGCTGCTTTGACTCCATGTCTTGGTAGTGTGGCCTAATGTCACAGGTGTCCTGTAGGGTCCAGTGGCACAATCTCCCCATCACCCAAGCTGGGTAGACAAGGGGTGCCCTTTGTGTGGGCTGAGTGTACTTTCCTCTTGTAATTGAGCCTTGGTTGCTGTTGGCAGATCAATGGGAGGGGCTTACTCAGGCCAGTCAGCTGCAAGGGTTGGCTGTGATCACTTACAACCAACCTCTACACTTTGTGGAGGATCAGCTGTGCAGGGGCAGGGTGGCAGTGCTCCGAAGTGGTCTGTAGCTATCCATTGGGTGCACTGGCCCTGGGGTTTCCCAGGTGGTACAGGCCAATGTCAGCCCCCACCTGTGTTTTGCCTAGTGCTGCTCTTCCTAAGCTACAGAGCAATCTGAGAAGGCCTCCTTGTGCTGGGCTTACAGTTTCCCAGGTGAAGCCAAGCCATGAAACTAATCTGACTGCTGCTAGTGCCTGGCCTGGAGCTCACTGAGGCCAGCTATTGCTTGTTTGATAGATTTAGGAAGCTGTGAAGCATGAGCCAAGACCCATCTTTAATATGGAAAAGCAGCTTGGCTGGGCCCGTAATTTGAGTGGGGCAGAGTCTCTGGGGATCTCCACAGTGGGTCAAACAATATTAGCCAGGTTGATGGAGTACCAAATATGGCACAAGCCTGCCAGACCCATGACTCTGTGGGGAGAGGGCTCAGTAAAAGGACAATGGCCTGTGCTCACCCTGATGCCACACACTTCAGCCTTTCCCAGTGTGCCACTGGTGCCCTTTGAGCTGCCACACCAGTACTGGAGCTCAGAGAGAGTGAGTCTGAGTAGGTAAGTCTGTGTGTGGGTTCTTTAAGAACTGCTTGGGGCTCCAGAAGTTTCTTCCCCGGACTCAGTCCCCACTGGTTTTTGCAGCCAGAAATTGTGGGGACTGATCTTCCTGGCACTGGCACCCTGGGCTGAGGGGCCTAGTGTGGGTCTCTTTGTTCCTGAGATATCCCTCCCGAATTTTTATCCATTGCATATAGGTGAGAGAACAGTCCATTCTGCATCTATGCCTCTCCGACCAATCTCAATCGATGTAGTTTCTTTAATTCCATAGTTGTCAGCCTTCCATCCAACTCGATTTCTGAAATTTCTGATGGTTGTTCTATATTTCAGTTGTAATTTTAGATGGTTGTTCTATGATTTAGTTGATGTGGTTGTGCAAAGAGGCAAGCCGTGTCTGCCTACACTGCCATCTTGACCAGAAGTCCCTCTATTTCTTTATTAAAAAAACTGATCTTGAAAAGAAAGTCAACTATTGGTGATGATGATGAAAAGGAAAAGAAATGATAGGAAATCTAATAAAATGATGTCTCTTAGCAGTTTGGGGTATATTAAAAAGTGGAATGTCAAATTCTGTACTGCTTCAGATCCAAGTTTTGGCAGAACCAGTGAGAACTCACTAGCAAACTTCTAGATGCTGACTGGTGAAGGGGATTCCTGAAATGGTGTCGCCTTTGCAGAACAACTCAAAGAAAATCAAGCATTAGCACATAAAGAAATGTAGGTTACACTGTGAAAATATTCTCAGGAAATAACTTAACCTATACAAATAAAGTTTACCATCTAGGCAAAGTGCAAGTTTTATACTTATAGTCATTTCTTATATGAAGGATTAATCAATCGCCCTTACTGGTTTTATATATCACTAACTTCTAGCTCTCCTACAATCAACATTTCAGTTGAACAGTAATAATTATTACTTTTTTGTGCTTTACTGCAGGAAGATATTTATCAGGTGATAAATGTTTAGCCTTCTTATTTTCTTGAAATTTTGTTATCACCTATTATAGCTGGTGACATACATATATGAGGCTTCAGGGCAAGACATCTCTGCAAAAATTATCTGTGTCTAGAAGAGTCTTTAAACACACTTTCATGATCTTTCATATCAAGGATTGCTGAATTCTCATTTCAAAACAATGTGAAATTATTAGATTTCTGATAATTCTCATCTACTTGTTTATATACTTAGAAACGTAAGTATGTATGTTAAGATACATATGGTATATTAAAACTATACATGTATAGTTTTACATTTTCTTTGGTGAGAAATCAGTTTTTTTTATTAGTTATCTAAATAAGAATAATATGTATTCATGACAAACAAATCAGATAGAACAGAAGAATTAGAAGGGCATAGGTAAAAATGAAAAGTAGGGTGACCCAGGTGACCCTGTTTACCTGGGGCTGACCCAGTTAAAAACAAAAGTCCCATGGCCTGGTGACACTTCATTCATGGGCAAACCAGGCCAGCTGGTCACCAGACAGCTCCCAGTTCCCCAGTCCCTTTCCTGGAGATGACCACTGTTAACAGTATGTGTACACTTCCAGAAATGTTCACTGTGTATGTAAGAACATAAGATACACTCATATACTTAAATAACTCTAAATTCCTTTCAAGGATGGTTTAGGAGACAAGGACATACCATTGGAGGCTATTCCAGTTCTAAGAGATATTTTACAAATATTAAATTAAGATGTTCATCATGAAGAATTTTAATAGTATGGAAAGTATAAAGCTAAAACAGTTCTCCACTCTCCTGACATACCAACACCTTTTACACAAATGAAATAATAATATATATAGTAGTATGCCCCTTGTCTTTTTAACCTGATATCTTAGAGTTTTCCATTTCAGCATATATTTATTGACCTCATTCTTTCAAACAATTGCACTTCTTTTTAACTTTAATTTTATTGTTGATACAATTAACAGCTATCCCTCTTCCCACTCCCCACCCCTTGCCCACCTCCATCCGGCCCCAACCCCTGCTCCCCTCTCCCTCTGGCCATCACCACGCTGTTGTCTGTGTCTGTGAGTTTTGCGTATATGATCTTTGGTTAATCCCTTCACCTTTTCTCATGAAATCCTCCCTCCACTCCTCATGCCTCTGTTTCTATTTTGTTTGTGAGTTTATTTAAACAACTATACTTTAAGGTCTGGATGGGCTACTATTTAATCAGTACTCTAATAATGAATGTTTATGTTGCTTACATCTTTTTGCTTTTTCATAATAGCTACAATGAATAACTTTGTACACATTAGTGTGCTTGTAGAGGTAAATCTATAGGGTAAATTCCTACATGGAGTTGAAACATCAAAGAGCATATACATGTAACATTTGCCAGTCCTTGCCAAATTGTCTTCCCAAAGCATTGTACCAATTTACTGTATCAATAATGTATGTAAGTACCTGTTTCCTAATGTCAACAATATGGACATTACCATTTTTACTCTTTACCTAGCCTGAGGTTAAATGGGCACCTCAGTGTTTTGATTTGCATTTTCTTAAGAGTAAAACTGACAACCCCTGTGTTTATATTTTTCTATGAACTACCTTTTCATACCCTTGTGAATGATTGTTAAAAAATCATACTTGCATTTTTTAAATCAAGGAAATGCATCTGTCATAAATATCACAGCTATGTTGTCCCAGTTTAAAAGAGAAGAATTGCTGAGATCAAGTGAGATATAATAGTTTTTCTTCCAAACCTATGAAAATAAGGTAGTGGAAATGATTTGTGCAAAGTCATGGAAGGTGTGCTCTTTTCTTTTTTAAAGATTTTATTTATTTTATTTTTAGAGAGAGGGGTGGGGAGGGAGAAAGAGAAGGAGAGAAACATCAGTGTATGGTTGCTCCTCACACGGCCCTCAGGGGGACCTGGCCCACAACCCAGGCATGTGCCCTGACTGGGAATCGAACCGGGACCACTTGGTTCCCAGCCCACGCTCAATCTACTGAGCTACACCAGCCAGGGCTCGGAAGGCGTGCTCTTTGAGTCTAGATTTGTGAGTAGGAAGCCACCTTTTGCGTCAGCTGGAAGCACAGAGTTCCCTGTTTAGCAGTCAAATCTTAAGTTTAGGAAGATTTTTTTACTTATGCATTAAATACCTGCATTTTATTCAAGCATTTTTAAACAACCATTGCTCTTTTGGCAAAACTAATTCAATTTAACTTGATAGGAGTTGTACCCTAGTGAATAAAAAATGGCCCGTGTTAATAGAGATGGCTCAGCTTGTGGCACGGTGCTTCATGGAGCATCTCCTGTGATTGACATGAGTCTCACGAAGGGCCTTTATGTTCTGGAGCTCGGTGAACAGCACGTTGACTGTGTGATGGGTCGTTTTCATCCTCCTCAACATTGGCATTTATTTATGTGAGCAGTGTAGAGTGTGAAAAGTTGCTTTGGGAGCTCTCAAGGTGAACAATGTATTATAAATGTAAGTCATCATGATTACTAAAAATTTATAGCTGATACTAAATTAGAAACAAACATCAGTAAGAACTAAAAATAATTACACAAAGGGGTGGTAGGAGAATTACCAGCCTGAAAAAGGAATAGTGAGAGATTTCACCAGGAAAATTGACTTAAATCTCTTGGGAAAAATGAATCTAAAACACTAGTGTCAAATATTTGGTGACTAAACAGAACACCATGATATTAAAAGAAGTATAAACGAAGTAAAGTGAATATTTTATATATATATATATATATATATTTTACATTCTAGTAAGATAAATTTTGCTTCATGTGAATGGCATATATGCATACAAGCACAATTTTGAGTAACTTTGGAGGGAAGTTTCAAGCAGATATACTGTACTTCCCAACTGCTGCTCCTGCTTTTACTTTTTTATTATAACTTTTGCCATCAGACACAAAGGGGAAAAAAGTTTATCTTCTATTCTGTTAAAGCTGTTTCTAAGAGACTCTATTTCTATTTGAAAAGGATGTTGCCAATATATGCATTGTGGAAGAATTAGATAGGGCAATAAGTAATTATTTAAACATTAGTGGTTGATAAGGAGTATCTGTATCCGTCTTTCCTTCCTTCTGTCTACACTATGTCACGCCATTTATTTCCCTCTTTAGCCTTCTGGAATCTGGTTATGTCTCGTTTTCTTTCTCCTCTTACCAGTTTCCTTCAGATCTGATTTCCACATTGCTAAAAGCTCTAAATATTTGTCCTGTTCTTCCTAAATGATCTCTTTGAAACACCTGGAACACTTCGCCTTCTTGAAGTTCTCTTTCATCTACCTCTATCTCTTCTCCTCCTTCTCATCTGCTACTCTAGAAATTAAGATTTGTAGTCTGCTTACTACTCTCCCCTGATTTTAGAATTTCTCAGGTTTCTATGCTGGTTCTTTCTGCATAATAGCCCCCACCCCCTCTCATCACCTTGACCATTCCCATGGCTCAATTACCTTGTCTACATAGTTAAATCCCATATCTCTGATCTAGACCTTTCATTTATCCATCTCTGTTGTGCATCTTGAATGCATCAAGTTCAAGATTAAATTCATCATCTCCCACTCCAAACCTATTCCTTCCCTTGAATTTATCATCTTAGTGAGTTAAAGAGCGTCACCTAATTCTCCAAATCAGAAATCAGAAATCAGTTTAGACTCTCCTTTTCCTATATATCAGGGGTGTCAATCTCATTTTCACCAGGAGTCATCAGAGGGCCGAATGTAATTTTAGGACTGTATAAATGTAACTGCTCCTTAACTAGGGGCAAGGAGCTCAGTACTACCGCTGGGCAGAAACAAGGTGCTGGGCCGGATAAAACAAGGTGGAGGGCCGGAATGGGCCCGTGGGCCTTGTGTTTGCCACCTGTGCTATATATAGTATTTCGCTAGTACTGAATAAAAAATGTTCCAAATCTGTTCTCCCCCCTTGATCTCGCCTACTTTAAATGAAGCTGTTACAGTCTCTTGCCTGGATCACCGTAGTAGCATCCCGAGTCCCCCTCTCTCTAGTGGGCACTCCTTTCAGTGTATCCTGCATAGAGCAGCCAGAGGGCTTGTTTTGTTTTCAAAAAGGCATGAAATAGCTCCCCGCAGCTTTCAGCATCATGTCCCGAATTCGTGGCTAAGAACATCACATTCTTCCTTAAAAGGCTTTTATTTTTATTTTTACCACATGTGCCCTTTACTCTGGCTATTCTGAACTCGTGATTCTGTATGAATCTTGATATGTCACATCTTTGTGACAACTCATGTTCTTGCCTTTCTCTGGAGAATTCTCCCTTCTGTCTTTGACATGTCACCTTTCCCTCGTTCTATATCCAAACTCAGTTCACCTCTAGAACACCTTCCTGATTTGAGCCCCACCCCCCCATCCTCCTTAGCCATAGGCTGTATTCAAAACTCCTCCTCCATGCCCTTTAATCAGTAACAGTCACTATACTGTCATTGAATTGCTAACATACTTGTCTTTCTAGGCCTAGATAATAATTTTCTTAAAAGCAGGAGTCATGTCTTATTTGACTTTATATTCTCATGGCTTGGATCAATTTTTAGCTAAGTACCATGCAATAAATATTTGCTGAATGAATGAAGAAATTAATGGGCATTGGGAATGGCTGTTTTGTTAAGTCTGACCATTGGTCAAGAAGGGAATGGAAATATTAAATGCAACTGACTTTAGTCTAGTGTTAACTGCAGGGAAAATGGAAAAGACTGTATTTTATTAAAATGGTACTAAGTTAGAACCTACTTCTGAACCTTTAAAAACTTGATGGCATTGCTCTAATGGCAATATTTTCCAATCAGACAGATCTTTAAATATTTAGAAATATGAGCATATTTGGTTCCTTATAGAAAATCTATTTGGAGTATTGACAGACTGCACTTATTTCATTTCTATTAAGATATTTTGGCATCAGGTAGCCTCAGAGTATAAACAGTAGCCAAGGTTAGAAATATTTAAGTCACTTTGTCTCCTAAACATAATGAGAGGGACCCAAAAACACTCAGATTGCAATTACAGAATCATAACACTGGCACACATAATGAATGACCTTGTCCAAATTATGGGATGGACTGAATGTATCAAGCATGGCAAATGGAAATGCTTTTGCTTGGTTCAGCAGGTTATGTTTACAAAGTTTAGTCCATTTTTGATCCCTATTTTGGGGGATTATGTTTACACGTAGCTTAAGGAGTTGAAAATGAGCTAGCATTTCAATAGGTGCATTGTTTTAAAGGTGTTGCACATTTCGAATTAGTGGGGAGAGACCATACGTGCATGCGTGTTGTAAGTTAAGGTAAGTTTTCGATTTAACACAGCATATTTTGAGAACTTTCCGGCCCCCGGTTCCCAAGTAGATCACAGAGCTGCTGTTGACACTGCCCATATTAAGTAGAGGAGTGCCCGATGTGCAAAAATGTTCCATTTGTGCTGAGCTGCAAGTCCTTCGTTCCCACAGCTTACATCAGCCTTCTGGAAGTTCTTAACATTAACAATCTGTGCACTTCTGTTTAAGGTATTGTGTATAAATATTGAGCTCTTCTGGTTCCTGAATCGAATTTAGCATTACCAAGGCTTCACTCTCATCCAGGGAAAGAAAGATAGTTAGTGCCCAGGTGTCCTTGTTTCTGCCTCCAGCTTTTTAGTGTTCCAGAGAACCCATTTCCCTGCAGGTGCACAAATGGAATGCACATTGTCTCCATCTGTCTCTTTTATTTTGCGTCTCTCTTTGTTCTTGTGATTAGAGCTTTTGAATTATGGGTGCCATCTGAAAAAGAATCTGTTTTCTTGATTTGAGTATACTGTGAGGACAGGGTCTTTAAATGCTAAACAGCTTTTCATTCTGAAAAATAAATAATTCATCAGAATCTTGGTAATGAAGTGGTATCCTTTGTATATGAAGATGAAAACAATCTGTTTACTTGTTCAATTATTTTCTTAGGAAAAATTCTTAGATGTGTAGATTCCTGCCTTTAATATTCTTGATAGATATAACATTGCCCTTCATAGTTATACATACAGTAGTAGTGGTTAAGTTTATCTGTCCTCCTGTATATTTACCAAGATTAGCTATTATAATTATTTTTTTCTTTATCAGTAAGAGATAAAACTCACTTTATTGTTTTAGTTTACATATATTTAATTCCTAATGAGCTTGAAAGTTTTTCTATACTAATTAGTCAAATTATTTATTCTTTTGCAAATTGCTTGTTCCGTTGTTTTGCCTGGTTTTTTGGGGGGCGGATAATCCCTATTTCCTGTTGATTTGTAAGAATCTCTTTTAGGCTAAGCACATCAACCCTTTGGCAAATATTATACTTTATTTTGGTAGTGCATTCTTTCACATGTGGTTTTACTTGCCCTACAGCAATTTCAACAAATCATGAGGTCATATCCATCAAGATTTTTCTTTATACTCAGTCATTGTGTTATGTCTAGAAACACATGTTGACAGTCTCGTGGAAAATCTCCCGTGAAAAGCCTGCGTTCTCCAAAAATATTTCCATTTATTGATATTTTCTTTTTGCACTCCAAACTCTCAAGTAAATTATTTGGAATCTGAGTGCCTCAAGTTATAAGTCAACTGACGCAAGTTTATTGTAGTACAACAGTTAGAATTAGGGTGAATTATTGGTTTGTTGTAATTCAAACAAGAATGTAATTTAATTTTAGTGAAGCAATTGCAGAGGACTGTGAGTCACTTGTGAATGTTTGGCAACTTCTAGAAGGCATGGTTACTCCAAGTTAACTCCAGGAGGTGGGGAAACAGTCCTCTGCTCCTCTCTCTGGGACAAACAGAATCATACCAGCACACCAGCATGTGTGCGTGTTCTGATCCCCACTATTACTATTCTGGATTGCTGTTTCTCGTCTGATCTAGTGAGAGGGACCCAGCCCTTCTCTTAGATGCACAGCTACTTACTGGTACCTGTTCCATGACTTTCCTGTTTTTCCAGCATTCCTCAGCTAGTGTACAGCAATCACTGCCCTGAGACTGATCTCCAAAACTCCTTCTCTTTGCTGGTGTTGGAGACCCTTGCCCTTTCTTACCACTGCCTCTAGGGGTGTGGTTGTCCATAAACCTCCCTTTGTTTTACTCATATCTGATGAGTTGATGTTCTCCAGAATCTTGTACACTCTGAGGTCCCTCAGCCAGGAAATTAGTTTTAAACTAGACTGAAACAGATATACTTGGCTTTCAGAATTATTAAAATATATACATATATTTTATGCCTATATCAAAGAAGTTTCATGCATTGGACATAGTAACAAGAAAAGTATTACTTTGGGGACATTATTCATATAATTATTATAAAATAAGAGCTTTGTAAAAGTATATTTTCTTATAGTTATTCTATGCTTTCACTCTTTTACAATAAAATATTGAATTTATTTTCATTTTATATTGTAAGATATGAGGTACACATCTAACTTTTTAACTTATATATAGCCAGAATCCAACATTATTTATAGAAAAAGCCATCATTTTGTCAGTGATTTGAAATGCCATTTTAATCATGTACTACATTATTCCATTTTTCTGGATCTGTTTATGAATTTTCTATTCCACTGATCTGACTATTCATTTTTAGTGCTAATACATCACTGTTTTTCAATATAGCTGTATACTATGTTAATATCTGGTAGGACAAGTTGCTACCATTAGTATGCTTTTCAAAATATTTTTGGCTTTATTTTTGTGCATTTAAATACATATTATAAAATAACTTCCAAAAAATGAATTGACATTTTCTTTTTAAATAGATTAAATTTACAAATCAACTTAGAAAGAATATTGCATCTCTACTGGGCAGTAATGTAAAATTTTTTATTCAACTTATATGTGGCTCTCAGCAATATATTACCTGTTTTTAATGTAGTTCTGGAAAACTCTTATTAAATTTAATTATAGACATTTTATCCTTTTGATATTATTCTTAGCAGAATCTTTTTTCATAATAGCTTAAGGTAATTATTGTAGGTATATTGGAAAGTTATTGATGTTTTTAAATTAAAATAAGACTTTTGAAATCAGTGCTTGTTTTTTTATCTAACTGTTTATAATGGAATTTTAGATTAATTAATTATTCTTTTCAGGTAAACATTCAAGTCAAGAGAATTAGGTCTTTCCATTCTATATATTTATCACATTACTTTTACTTGTCTTATTGCACTGGTATAGGACATCCAATACTCATTGCATTACTACTTTAATACCCAGCATCCTTGTTTTGACTCTGATGTTATGAGAATGCCTTTAATATTATTACATTTTTGGGAGATATAAAGCTTACTGTTCATCACTGATAGTTACTGTTGACTGTGATAAAAACTATGTCTAATTCAAACTTTTTGAAAAACAGGATCCAATATGAATTTTGTCAAATGCCCTTTTGTTTACCTTTAATTTATTAACTTATTAATGACTTTATTAGAGTAATTGTTTCTTAAAAACTAACCATGATTTTATCTGTGTAATTGGATATGGTATATTGTTTTATTTACTATAATGTTACATTTAATATCATTTAATATTTATCATTTTATTGAGAATTTAAAAAAAATTTTAAAGATTTTATTTACTTATTTTTAGAGAGGGTAAGGGAGAGAGGGAGAGAAACATCAATGAGTGGTTGCCTCTCACGCACCCCCTACTGGGGACCTGGCCTGCAACCCAAGCATGTGCCTTGACTGGGATTCGAACTAGAACCCTTTGGTTTGTAGGCCAGTGCTCAATCCACTGAGCCACACCATCCAGGGCTTATTGAGGATTTTTTTGTATTCATATTATAAATGAGGCATAGTTGTAGGACTTTATTATTTTTTAAATCTTTTTCCTAGCAGGTCAATTTTTTAATTAGAAAGAACAAAACATTGCTCATTCCTAAATGGATAACCTCACATCATAATACATTGTTATATTATGTCAACCTATATATAATATATAATAAAGAAAATACTTTAATAAAATAAATAAAAGCAAGAAAAATCTGTACTATGCTAGTCTTTCTTTTATTATAACTTCCATTAGGACAAATCATCGGCATAAAAATGTTCTTTAATAATTCTAATGTTTTTTTTTTTTTCACCTCATTTATGAGAAGGAACATTATCCTTTTTAGGTAAGTTAGTGAAAAAAAGTAAGACAATCACTAAGATATTTTAATATGATTGATTAAGCTTGAATATGCTTTTAAAATAAACAAAATTTATTCTTGACTCCTTAACTATTTTTTGGTACAAAAGACAGTGATTCAGTGGGAAGTAGAAAGCAGCTATGTAAAAACACAATAATTCTTCATTTAAAAAATTAACAATTATAAAACAAAAGAAGATCAAAAGTTTCCTTATACCATTATTTTTCATATGTAGATATGCCATAACATATTTGATCAGACTTTCAACTAAGCAGAAATTACTAACTAACTGCACAAAGTAGGATGGGTGAATTTTTACAGTAGATTGTATAAAGTTCTTTACGTACTATATTACTATTTTTGATTAAGTAGATAAACTTTTTTTCATAATTTGTATTATTGTAGCTAGGTAGATAGGATGACTTCACTAATATATCTTACTTTAAGTTAGAATATGTGTAGATTTTACTACTAAATCTCTAAGTTAAACTTATAATATGCAAAATTCAAGAGGAATAAAAAAATTTGTTCATTGGAGACACTGAGTTTCTTTTAGATGACTTAAAAATAGGTGTTATTGCTCTGAGTACATACAGAAGACTTAATTACATAATTTCTTAGATTTCTTAATGGGTTTTTTAATTACATAACTTCTTAGATTTCTTAATGGGTTTTTAAATTTTTACAGCAGATGTTCTTTTACAATGTTTTTTTTTATCATCCTTAATAACCTGCCTGCAGTTTTTCAGTCACATTTCCAATTAGTTTATTTTAAATTATATTAAACATCTAACATGGTGAAAAAACATCTAATGGTATTTGTTTTGGCTTCAGACTAAATTTGGTTAATGCCTGTTTGAAAGGACTAACCGCTGACACATTGAACTACTTAGAGTTGAAGAGGTACTCTTATTCTGAGGGACAGTCCTTATGGTCGCTTCCTGAAATGTAGACCCCACTGCAATTCTCCTCATATTGAATGAACTTAGGTGCCCAGCAGGAGATGTATACTATTTCTGACTCAGAGGAAGTCTTTATAGCACTTACAAACATTTTATAGTTTCTGTAAAGACTTCCTGTAAGTGAGGAATCCGACATAATCAAATGTGATCTCAATGTAGTTAATCATTACTAATCAATATTAATTAATATTAAGACTTACTGTCAGAACATTAAGAAAGGCATGGTTAAAGAATGATAAAATTATTTTTATTTTCACAAGCTTCTTTCCAATTGACAAATTAGGTTTAATACAAGAAATTAATCTAAAACCTCCATTTGTGAGATATCTTCAAGCAAATAATTATATTTAAAAATATTTTAAATTTATGCATAATTTAATTAAATTATGACTTTTAGTCATGTTCATTATAAAATATTGAAAATATTGTAGTGTTTCAGATTATTCATAAGGAAATTATACATAATTATCAACAGGTGAGTTTGATAACTAAATTAACTAGTTATTATCCCCAAATGTACATAGTTAATGGATAATATCATTCCTCCATGCTCTGTTCCTAAAGTACTTGTTTCTTTACTATTTTAATTAACCTCAAAATTATACTATTTTTGATACTTTATTATAATGTCTTTCTCCTTATTGAGTTTCACATTTAAGCAGTTACCAATTATTGTTTCTTTCATCAAACTATTTCTTACATTTTCCCTTATCTTCTTTTAAAACTATTACTGTAACAGTGGGAAATTGTAACCCACCCCACCATTCTTTTGACATCGTTTCTGTAAGCGCTGGCTCTGACTGCTACGGAGCTTATAGATGAACAGCATGTTTGTATGAGGCTCCTAGGAACTAACTTCAAAAGATGCAGACCCTGACATTCAGGCATCCCAGCTCCAGGAGATTTGCTGACTTTCAGCCATGGAGCCAGGGTGACATGAAGCTGGAATGATGTGAAGTCAGGATGACTGAACCAGGATGATGCCCACTGGACCATCACTTGCCTTATTGGAATGGACTGTGCTCTTTGGCTCATAGAGAACTTTTCAACCCCCTCCCTTGACCTCCTTAAAAACCTCTGCCTCCGCTGTGGTGTAGAGATGGGTTTTGAGACCTGAATCTCCCATCTTCCCAGGAGATGGCTTTGAGAGGTGAGTCCCCCATCTTCCCAGGAGATGGGCTTTGAGAGGTGAGTCCCCCATCTTCCAGGTTGCTGGCATCTGAAAATAAACCACTTTTTTTTTTTTATATCAGCACCTGCCTCTTGTGTATTGGCTTTTGCAGTGGCTGGCAGCTGGACCTGTTTTCAGTTATAGTTTTTGGCAGCTCCAGATGCTACCATGCGGACCCTGGTAAGGCCAGGAGGACCCAGGCTTGGGGTCCGAGCTTCGTGTGGCAGGCTGACCCTGTTACAGAGCAAGGCCTCGGGACACCCCCAACAGTACCCCAACCCTGCACCAAGGTCCGTTATGCACGCTGCCAATGGGAAAACGTCTCTCAATACCAGAGACTTGTGAAAAGGAAAAGTTATTTATTTACTAGTTATACAGGCCTGGGATAATAACTTAAGGCCTTCTTTAAGTTACTAGAGTTCTCTAGAATACCCACAAACACCTGCAGTCCTTCCTTTCCCCCTTTTCCCAGTCTAGTGTACCGTAGAAGAAGTAGAAGCGTGATACAGGCAGATTCTCGGTTCCAACACCATGCGCTGTGTCGCCACAGCAATCTCCAATTAATCCAAAGGCAGGTTAATTCAAAAGCATGTTATTCCAAAACCATGTGGCACCTTCTCATGGCCCACCAGCAAGAGTCCTTTCCCCCTTTTCTTTCAGGCAAAGTCTCTCCTGCTTCCTAGGCCACGTGGCAAAAGGGAGGCACCCAAAGCCATGTGGTCCTGCATCTGTCTCTCAGGCTGAGGAGTGCCCACTCCTCAGCTGCATGGTCCAAGAGAGTGATATGGCTGCTGTGTCTGGGTTTAAATCCCCCGTGCCGACCTTCTCCATTTCCGACTCCTCCTTCAATCGGCTACACCTGCCAGCACTTCATATTCCTCCAGCTTTTCTGGGCTGCCATGTTAGCTGTGGGCAGGGGTGACCCCATGGCCCAGAGCCAACCATCTCCGAGTCTTCACGCAGGCGCTGTGTCTAGGGGGAGTTGCCTCTCGGCTACATCCTGGGTGGAAATCTCCTTCATCCCCTGGGCTCAAAGCATGGCCACAGCTATTTAACATATCTATGGAACCAGTTAAAGGTTATAGATATGTTAAATGACCATGGCAGAGGCTGGCTGCAAAGCTTCTCCCATACCATACCCAAAAGCGCTGAATGGCCGTGCTCCATGTCCCATCCCCTCCCCAGTTCAGACCTGTGGGGGTGAGGACATTCTATATACATATTTCTAATATTTCCTGGATACCTTGAGTTCTGGACCCTACTACAGATCCTTGTTTGAGCCCATTTCTTGGCTACACCCTGTAACAACCCCATTGCAGGGATTGCAGGAATTTCCCAGTTCTTTATCTCGAGACTCTCCTTCTCAGGGTACTAGCTGCCTTTAAATGTTTTGCTGGTAAAAGGAAATAATTTGATGGACTCCAATTTTAATAGTTGTGTTTTTTATTTGGAATATTATTGTTCAGAGAAATTTGCATGGGAATCCTACTGCTTTTTAATTGTCTTTTAGTTTTGTTTCTCTATTCTTCCGTGGGAAGAAGTCAGTTGCCATTTGGAAGCTTTCCTCTGTTTTTGCTTGCAGCCTTCTTTGCTTGCTTTCTTATCTTTTGGGAACTTGGCTGTTTTGTATATACTGGGAATCTTCTGTCTTGGCCATTTGCACTTCATGCCATCTGGACTTTGGCAGGGTCATTTGTGGTACCTGTTGGTGTGAGATAAGATTCTAAGGCTAGCCCAAGTCCCTCCCTGAAACTTTATCTTTGCTTCAGATTACCTTTTTGTTTCTGTTTTGAAAAGAATGGTTCAGCTGTTATCAAATTGTTTTGCCAAAGGTCTGGTAAATGGAAGAATATCGTTAACGTGCAAACTTTCGTGTTGTTACATTGTAAGGATTCTATTCAGAAAGGATTTAAATTGATGGTTCAAAGAGGGAGGGGAAGATCTCATTCCCCTCTTAGACAGTAAAACTCAGAGAGAAGGAAAATGAGAAAAGGAGTTTTTAAACACTATGCATCTTCCTTCGGGAGGCCCAGGAGCTGTGGTCCTGGGAACGAGCGGCGCCAAGACTCTTATCTCCCACCGCCCCTTCTCCAGACTCCTTGGAGTTGTTCAGGTCGTTCCATGATGAAACAGACCGGGTCTGGGCACACTCAAGGAATGCAGAAATCACCAGGAATCCAAGCGAGTAGTTTGTTTGGTCGAGATCTTTTAAAGTTATTAACATAAAGTATATTTGCTTTTGCTTGGGTTTACAAAAAGTTCATGTTATCTCTGTTATGCCTCTTAAACATGTGGGTATATTTGCCTGTGGGGGGCGGAAACTTTCTAAAAGTTATAAGATGTGTTTATAAATTTGTCAATCTAAAGAATGCTAGTTGTCACTAAAAATTGAAAATTCTAATTAAGTTGGGAAAATACATAGTTTTGGTAGTAATAAAATGTATAAACTATGGTTCATATGTTTTGAAGGAAGTAGAATTGGAGGTGGATTGGTTATTTCTGGGTGAGTTAAAAGGGCAAACTAAAAGGACTGGGAAAGTTGCAGAAGGACTGTGTACATTGCAGAGGGTCTCTAAGCTGTAGAGGGTCCCTGTAAGTTGAAGGGGGATCTGTGCAAGCTGAAGAAGGGTGACTTAGAGGGAAGGAGCGAAAACAAGGAATTTAAGAAGTGAAAAAAAAGTGAGAAGGGATAAAGGAAAGAAATATACATATTACAGGAAGGAAAGACATTTGGACTAGGAAACTCAAAAAGGGAAATAGAAAAGGGAAAAAAAAACATAAAAAAGGAAAAGAAAGGCACATAGATAGATGGTAAAGAAAAGCGATAAAGACAAATAAAAAAGCCAAAGACTCCCTTTGGGTTTTCTAAACCAATGGCTATTTCCCAACGGAAACTGCAGATACAATTGATAGTGGGGGGGGGGGCAGATGAATTGATTTCCTGGTCTGATATGTTTTCATTTGTGATTCTGATTGTGATCTTAAAATGTTGGCATAAAGCCAAGCTAATTCCTTAGTCAATTGCATTGTAACCTGATCTATAACGATGCAATTTTAAGTAATTTTTTGTCATTTGGAGATAGTCATTGTTTTACTCTGTTGCATTTGCAAAAATGTTACATCTTCAGACGGATCCATGGAAAGGACTTTGACTTATTATAAAATAGAAATTTTTCAGAATAAATTTTCAGATCATACCTTTGAAATACATGGGGATTCTTAGGGCTCTCAAAAATGACAGAATTCATAGAAATACTGGCAAATAAGATAAACAGGAATTGATTGTGAGACTGAATAAACTGAAAATAATTATTGTTTTGGTGAGTTTGTTCAAAATATTGCTGATTTTTAAAAATGTGTTTTCTTAGAGCAATTTGGTAAATTGTAACAATATTGACACATTTATATTTTTCTCCCTACTTGATCCCTCTAGAATTTGGAAACTCTTAATGAATGAATATTATTATTTTCATGGCCCTATGTTTATTTGCATGGATCCAATAGGAATCCGATTTTTTCCAGTTTCCAATCGTGGATTTATTAACCAAGACTTTGACTGAATTGTCATGTCTGAAAGAAACATGCCTAGATTCTGGAAGTCAGCAAAAAGCTTTAAGGAATAACGATTGAATTTGGAGCTAATAAAAGTCCCTTGGAAAAATAGCCTGGTACCTTGCTTATTCATATGGTTCCTGGCAGCCTTTCCAGGTAAGGAGTGAAGATCACTTTCCTGGGAAATGGCAAGGAAGAACCTCAAGACTTTCTGGGAACCTCAAGAACTTTCAGGCAAAGCCTAATGGCAACTGTATGGCTTGGCTTCCCCACCCTGAGAGGCTAAAGTTCAATCTAATAATTCCTTGTTTAACATTCCAGCAAAGTAGATTTAAAAAGCCTGCATGATCAATTGCTATTCCTGTTGTGTTCATGGAAATAATCAGGCCGGATTGAAACTGGACTTAATGCAGTTAGTGAATTTGGTCTTGATTTGGCTGTTTGATAAAAATGAGGGTGATTTTGGGAGAAAAGGTATGTTTCAATAGACTTTATTATACACAGTTATAAATAATATACTGTAATTCAGTGAATTGTCTGTAACATTTTATTTTTCACTTATAAACTAGACAAGATCCTGATTTTTTCTAGTTTTCTTAAATGTTTTAGCTACAACCTTCTAACTTCCATAGAAATGGAAGAAAAATGGACAGAAAATTTTAACAGTGGGAAGTTGTAAACTACCCCATCATTCTTTTGACATTGTTTCTGTAAGTGCTGACTCTGACCAATATGGAGATTATAGATGAACGGCACGTTTGTGTAAGAATCCTAGGCGCTAACTTCAACAGATACAGGCTCAGTCCTTCAAACATCCCAGCTCCAGGAGATTTGCTGACCTTCGGCCATGGAGCCGGGATGACGTGAAGCTGGAATGATGTGAAGCTGGGATGACTGAACCAGGATGATGCCCACTGGACCATCACTTGCCTTATTGGAATGGACTGTGCTCATTGGCACGTAGAGAACTTTTCAACCCCTTCCCTTGATCTCTTTGTTCTGTTCCCCTTTCCCTCTCTAAAAACCTCTGCCTCCACTGAGAAGTGGAGATGGGCTTTGAGACGTGAATCTCCCATCTTCCCAGGAGATGGGCCTTGAGATATGCATCTCCCATCTTCCCAGGAGATGAACTTTGAGATGTGAGTCTCCCAATCTTCCGGTGGCTGGCATCTGAAAATAAACCATTTTCCTCAGGTACTCTACTTTTGATGCTCAAAACTTTTGAACAGCCCTGGCTAGTGTAGCTCAATGGATTGAGCACAGGCCTGCAAACCAAGGGGTTGCTGGTTCGATTCCCAGTCAGGGCACATGCCTGGGTCGCAGGCCAGGTCCCCAGTGGGGGACACATGGGAAGCAACCTCACATTGATGTTTCTCTCCCTCTTTCTCTCCCTTCCCTTCTCTCTAGAAATAAATAAATAAAATATTTTAAAAAAACCAAACTTTTGAACTGCCCTGAATTATTTACAAAAAGATTTATACATTTCATGTATTGACATTCAGGGTCCTCCACGATCTACCCAAAATTCACTTTTCCAAATTTGCTTTCTAATATCCCTAAAGTGATTCTTACATTTCCAGTGCAGGTAACATATTTACTGTTCTACAAATTGACCTTACCCATCTCATTTGTTGGACCTTTGCTCAGACATTTTCCAGCTTCAACAGTGCTTATTTTGTATTCTCTAGCCAAGCAAGTCTGGATCTTTCCTTTTTTTCATATCGCTGCTTCAGCTATATAACCTTATTATGACCTCAAATTCTTCCTGCTTCTAAATTAGTATATTACTGCCATTATCATTTCTTTGACACATATGTGTGGATCTATTGCTAATCTCAACTAGTTCCGTAGTCCTTTGATCGTGAATTGATCTCAGTAGAAGAGACTCAGACATTACTTTCACATTCCAAGTCTTTGCTTTTGACTAATTTCTAAGTCTTTGCTTTTGATTCAGCTCTCACTTGGTCTATATGTTTTGGTTTGTTTTGCCCACTAATTGTATCAGTAGAAAGATGGTCTTACATATCTGCGGCTGTATTTCTGTTCCCTTAGCTTAGCTGAGTATAAAGCCTATGGTCTTGTACTTTTGCTCCCAAACTATTAAGACTTGTTACATTGTCTTCTGACATTTAATGTAGTAGAACTATCTTAGAACAATTTGATTTTCTGAGCCTTAACTATTCAAGATCTTTTGTTTTACTCTAAAGCTTTTTTACTTTCTTATCCTTGTAATTCACAAATAATTGCCGGAGTGTTCAGATGTGAGTTGTTAGGGTTCAATGGGATGTCAGGGCTTGAAAAGTTTTTCCCTGAGATCTTGGATGAGGAACAAACACAGAAGAAATGAGGTTTATCCTATGCAAAGTGCTGCATCACTTTATTTAGAGCTGATTCAGCACTCAGCATCTCCCAAGGGCGGGATCTGTGAACTGGAAAACACAACTTCTTCTGTGGGGCTTAGTGAAGTTGTGTGCTTGCTAGAACCCAGCCCGCCAGCTCTATGCACAGATGACGGCGACTTCCCGGAAGGCCTGGGCTCCGGGTGTTTCCTACTACATGGGAGTGGGGAATGAACGTTTGGGCAGGTTTCCTCTCTTTTAAGGCACAGGATCCAGCCCCCTTCTTCCAGTAGTAAAGTGGGCCAAAGAATATCTCAGGCTCCATTCAGACAGATGAGTGTTTGCTTTTTTGTGGAGAGCTATGAGGTGGGTAAAGAAAGTGGAATTGCCTTTCCACACTTAGACTCCCTTCCTCCACTGCTTTAAAAAAAAATCCAGCCTATTCTTTCATTTGGTTATTATTGCTACTTCTGAAGAGATCTTATGATTTGTTCCTTAGGAATTCCTACAATTTGTACCTTTGATTTTTGTTCTTTGTCCTCCATAGTCATCGTATTAATTCTAGTCACAGCTACCTCTTTGTGTCCTTTCTTCGTATCTGGAATAGCTTCTCAAGTCTGTTTCTATGTTCCTAACACGATTGTTCTTCGTGCCATTTCAGGCCCTTACTATCCTTTCATTTGAATTACAATCAAGCTGCCACCTATTTTTTTCCTTATGGTTCCTTATGCCTTGCATCTCCCTTTTCTCTCATCCTATTGGCCTTTTATCCACTTTTAATTCATTTCTCAAAGTATTCATTTAGCACATACCTTTTACTAGGGATTGTTCTAGACATCGAGATAGCAATGTATAGTGAAATTAATACTTGATATTAGTATGCTTATATCAACTTGTTTAATCTATCCAGTTACCCTGTAATGCAGGTTTTGTGAGCCATGTTTTATCAGAGGCAAACCCTCAGACTAGCATTTGACTGCGAATAGTTTAAGTATGAAGGGGTCTGGGGAAGGCCTGGTAAGGAAGTGGAGGACGGGCTATGGGATTCTGGGGCTCAGTCCAGTTGCAGACCTCTGAAAGATATAGAGCTGGATTCAAGCATTCCACCCAGGGATAGAGGAAACTGAGGTATTGTCCTTCAGACTTCTGTTTATCACACTATCGAACCCATTCTCTGGAGTTTTAACTCTTGATGCTTCTTGCCTGCCCCACACGTTGGCTGAGGATGCTTACGGGGCCAGAGGATGTTTTCTGGCTGAAGACTGGAGGTGCTTCAGTGTGAAACCATTCTGAGGGCGTAAGCGTGGGGAGTGCCAAGAGAGTGGGGCACAATGAAGTTTGGCTACAGTTAGAACCAAAGGAGAAAAATGAAGCGAAGGGAGCATAAGTAACTTGCTTGAAGTCACTTGGCCAGGAAGCAGTAAATCCAGGATTTGAACTCAGGCTCGTAATCACAATGATAGGCAGCCTTTGTGCTCAAGTGCTGTGAGGACTGTACCTACTTTAAAGCAGGGCAAGGCAAGAAAGAGTGAGGGTGGCTTCTGTGAACAAGAAAAGCCTTTTGAAAAGGGCACCCGTGAACAGAGTGAAGTGAGGAGGTAAGCCTAAGGATAACCTCTAGCAAGAACCTTCCAGGTTGAGGAGTGTCTGGCCTGTCTAAGGTGCAGCGAGGAGACCAGGGTGGCTGGAGCAGCGTGAGTCAGGGGAGAATGACAGGTAGCCAGAGCCCATTTCACCTAGGGGCCCAGAAGCCCACCTAAGACTTCCTGTGCTTTAGGCTCTGACATCATTAATGCTCTTCCATCATTCCCTGCTGCATATGGGTTTTCTAAGACGTTCATATCGTTTCTCTATTGAAATGTTTTCAAAGGTCTACTCTCCCTATGACTTTAGAATCAAGTTCTTTTTCTTTGTTTTGGAGTGTTTTCAAGAGACACGACACATTTTTATTTTCTTGCTTATGCATTTGTGTGACGGGGCCACCTCTTCGGAACCAGTGAGGGTGTGTTGCTTCTCTCTGATTCTTCCCTCCTTCGTTTGGCCTTTCACAGACTGAGAAGACCGTGGGCAATGCACAAAGCTGCAAGCCCCGTTCCTAGTATCTGGGAGGGTTTGCTTTCCCACAACATTACTGCTCCACAGTGAGATCTTTTCTTCCACTCCCACTGTGAGCCAGCCGGCTGGGGTCCCTACTTCTTCAGGAAGTGAAGGGAAATGAGTGCTTGGGCACACACACATCCTGAGCAGTTCTGCAGGCAGGGGCAGCACAGAAGCCCTGTGGCAGGGCATTGGATCTGTGGCAGGAGCTCTGGCCGCCTCCGAAAGCAGGGGCAGTGCAGCAGACAGCTTCTGAACAATTACTTTCTTCCCGGCAGTTCTTTCATGACGTTCACATACACAGCGCACTTCCCGGTGTGTCTGCGGGGGCTTGTGCAGTTCTTAACGTGCTTAATTCCTTCTGAATTACTAAAGCATACCCGAATGCGAGCACAAATGTAATCTTAAATGTAATCGTGTACCATGATATTAGGAAGAAAGGACTTGCTATACACCTCAGAGCTGGCCTCAATGTCCAGCTACTCAGTCTGCAGGTTGTGGAGAACCTGGCATTTCTTACAGGTTGTGTGTGTGTGTGTGTGTGTGTGTGTGCGCGCCAGAGGCAGGGGGCCGGGGAGGTGAATATGGGGTCTAGGGAGACAAACAGCAGAGGGAGGACCTGTGGATATTTGGCATCATTTCAGGTGAGTAGGCGTTCTCTTTTCTGGGCACTACACCAGGTATACTTTTAAATCTGCTTTAAGCCATTTAAAATTCCCCTAGAGGCTGGAATTAGGCTCACTTTTAGTACTTTCTTTAGATGCTATATTTGTTTTTCATTTTTGCTTAGTGTTTATAGTTATTTTAGTGGGAAATTGGAAAAGTCTGTATCTGAGGCATCTACCTAGGCAACGATTTATTTTACTGAGTTTTTTAAAACTTGTACCAATTCAATAAAACTAGAGTTTTCATTTAAATTGCTTTAGATTCAAAACTATATTTAAAAATATATTATTCCAGTACAGTAAAATTCTAAATCAGATATTATTTTTATATTTATATAGCTCACATATAACTTATGACTATCAATACTTAGGTCAGAATTTTTTTAAAAAGTATGTTCTTCATGTACTCACATACCACATACTGAAACCCACATAAGTTTATAGAATATTTTAAATACTGTTATTGAACTTATATATTGATATTTATTAATATATAAATATGTATTTTACATGTATGATAATATACTTATTTTACTTGAATGTATTTAGATACTAGCTAAAATTATTTGACTTTTTGTGATTTAATAATTATATGTATGTATATTTCTGTGTACTTATATTATTAAACATAATATTTAATATATTTAAATATGTATGCTTACAAATGGTATGTATAACATTTGAAATATTGTTTTGTAGATTTTATATCATACAGTAATTGAAACATCACTAATTAAATTCTGTAATATCCTTTGGAGAAAACTTATCTTGCTAAAGAGGAAAAAAGATATGTAGAGAACATACATTTGTATTTTGAAGGGCTTGACAATGTTTTTTATGAGAGGTAACACATTACTCATGAAAACCAGAAACTAGATTATTTCTAACCTTCTTGGAGTACATCTCAGGTGGCCAGTCTTGGTAGCACCAGAATTTTTTTCTGGTGGGAGGTGTACCTAGCGTCCAAGTACAGATTTTTTTAAACTCATTTTATCTCTGTGTCGCTCTACAATGGCGTACTCCAACTTTCATAAAAATCTGAGGATTCTTCTGGGAGGTGGAATCAGATACTTCTAACCCTTCATGTTCTGAATTAGAATGGACCCAGATCCAGTGTGGGAAGAGCAATAATTCCTGAAAGGGGGTTCCAGGAAGGTCACAGCGATAGCATAACAGGACCAGGTGCGTGCCTAGCTCTGGGCCAGAAGGGAGAGTGGGTAATGGAAAGAGCTGGTTCCGTGGGGAACTTGATCACCTTGAAGGGGAAAGCCCTGCCGTGGCCCTACCGTAGGGAACCACTCCTGTACACGGGCACAGAGATGCAACATGCGGTTCTGTGGAGCCCGACCCCACATGCCCGAGAAAGGGGCTGGGTTGGGGTGTCAAAGCGCTGCTGACGCCAAATGGTGTCATGGCCACTCTGGCAGGCAAGCCACTGAAGTGAGGGCCTGACTACCCTCAGACAGTCACACAGCGAGATCCGTGAGTGCCACTGAAATCAGGGACCGGCCTATGTCTGGTTTGGTTTTGTTTTTTGACATGATCCACTGATGACGATGATGATGATGATAGCAGTTGATAAACATGCTTAATACACATCAATATTACACTATTTTTTATAGAAATGCTATGAGAAAATATTACAGGGTGGGGCAAAAGTAGGTTTACCATTGGTTGTATGGAAAATAATACAATAATTAATAAGTAATACTGTAAGAATAAACTCTGTTGCACAGACTCACAACTGTAAACCTTCTTTTGCCTCACCCTGTGTTATTTCAACTTAACAAATGAAGAAACTGAGACACGGAAAGAGGTACATTTAAGTGTCTAGCATGGTGATTGAATGAGCCTGCCTTCTGACTTATTTCTCCCTGAACTTCTAGGTCATTCCCTGTCTCTGTTCCGAAGCTAGCAGACCTTTGGCCGTAGTCTTGGTGCTTTAAACTATGAGTAAAACATATTGGATTCTTCTGTGTCCCCCATACTCCTAGACATAGGACTAAGCAACACAGGGATAGTGGGCCTTTAACAGGGTGGGGTAAGTCTTAGAAAAGACAGACAGGACCTTCTTCTGCTATCTGCTAGGTCCTGAGCCCCATGACTGTGGCATGCGCTCTGCACCCCAGATTGTAAAGAGAATGGCCCTGGATTAAAATATGCATGCGTCGTATGTATTTATGCGTGTGTTTATTTACCATGTGAGTTACAGGTGGCATAGCTCACCTTCTTTCATGACTGGATACAATGAGATTGCTCTTGGAGAGGCCAGCTGCATTGAAGATGCGAAATCTAAATGTCTGTGGCTAGCTACAATCTGCCGGGCCTTGATAATTTACAGACTGTATGCTTTGATGCTTTCAGAAAATCGCCAGTTGTCTTGAGCAAACATCTGCTCTTGTCATTTCCTTTGCAATTCTTTTTCACAGCATGTACTTCGTCTGAGGGAACTCACAGACTATAAAGGCGGACATGAGGTACGACTCATTTCAGGCTCCATGTAAGAATGTGTATCAATTTAAATAACTTTGGATATCTTTTTATTTTATTTCCTTCTTTCCCCCTATTCATATTAGAAGCTCCCAATGACCTCATTTCTTTTTAAGGTGCTGCTTAAAATCAGTTTTAAAGATGATTTCAGGAGACTTGTGTTAACACAATCAAACTCCCAAATAATTTGGTTTTCTAAAATTGAAACTTAAAATGCATACGTGTGTATTTCCAGCTTTCTCTTTTCGGGCACATATTTTAAAATTTGCTTTAAGCACACTTGTCTTTAAGTTACACGCATTCACATCTGCAAAGGAGGCAACCCAAGTATATCATCCTGATAGATGCAGTAAGATACATGTGTTTGTCAGGATAACCAGTTGTAGTAATAAGCCATGCCAGGACATCAGTGCATTAAAGTGTATTTCTCCATAAATATCCCAGTCCAATGCAGGTTAGTGAGGCTGAAGGAAGGCTTTGCTCCATGCTCTTTTCAGGGACTCAGACTCCTTTCACACAGCGACTTTGCCATCCGCTAGGGCCTCCCTGTTCCCTACTGGATCTTTGCCCCTGGCCAGTCAATCAGGGAAGAGGGAAAGAATGGAGGATCCAGCAGGATGTCTTTCAGAGGCAGGCCTGGAAGTGTCATGCAATACTCCTGCACACGTTCACTGACCAGGACTCAGCTGTGGCACACCTAATTGCAAAGGATGCTGGGAAATGTAGCTGCTGGGCCAGGAGGAAAAGAGATCCGGGTTGGTGAATAACAAGCTGGTCCGATATGTCTCGTTGAAGAGAATTCACTCTAGTGGCTGAGTTGGCTCCTACCCCTCAGAGTAGGTCTGTATTGAATGACAGCTGTCTCCGCGCAGAGGAAATATAGAACATACTTAACTTAATCACCTGTTCTAGATACCTGTTTAAACACGCATTCCCATGATGTAAAAGTGAACTCCTGGAGGCCAGGGTAGTGTCTTATCCACAGGCCCTTCCCTCAGTAAAATTAGTGTTTTTTTTCTTCTCGCCACCATTTCCTGTTACTGTATTTTCTACCCCAGTTTCTTCATTGTTCTCACTTTTCACCTGCTGCCTAGGGTGTCCGATTTGGTAGATGTTAGGAGAAAAGCAGCTTGGTTAGATGATTCACACTAAGATAGAGTTAACTGTAAAATTTTCTTAAACTCTCAGATGAAAATCCCTGTGACATTTGCATTCTTTGTCCTCATTCAGCCATGTTTAAATGGCATCCACAGGCCACTGTTTTCATTGTAACCGAGCCCTCAGGGCCCCCCCCCCCACCCCGAGGGCAAAGCTGCCCAAAGTGTGGCTGTTAATGCAAACTCTAGTTCCCCTGATCTTTTTGACCTGTTGGTATACTCTTGTCTACAGTAAAACTTTTGGGTTACGGCTGAGCATGAATAACTACAAATTTCTGGGCTGTTGTTCTGATTCTGTGGCATTTCGATTTTAGTGCCCACGGGGCTGTATAATGCTTGACTTACTCATTCTTTAACTCAGATCAGTTTGGGAGGCTCCATTTCCTATCCCTAGCCTATTTTTCTGTCCGCCAGTCTAGACCCGGAGAAACTTTTCAGCTGAAGCCAGCAGTTAACAGCAAAAGAGAACCATCAGTTGACAGACTATTAAAAAATTTGTGAAATAAAGAACTGTAGGAGGTTTCATGAAGGAGGCGTAATTGTGCTGATGTTTCCCCCACTTCTTCATACCGTATTCTTGACTGCCACAGCAGTGTTAGATCTACTTTCACATGTCACTTATCGAAGCCCTAGAAAAAGGATTAAAGAAAGGAGAGAGAGTTCTTACAGCCAGCCCTTCAATCTGCCTCTTACTGAGGAAACAAGGGGAACAGTTATTTTAATAAGGGGGCAAGTACTCTCAAAGCAGGGCCCGCCTGCAAGATGGGTAGACTGAGCCACCTTCACTCACCCATATATCATCCCAATTTCAGTTCCCACGTCCAGGGAAAGTATCCTTGTGAAAAGGAGACCTGATTCTTCACACAATTCGGTTACCAGGGCCTTTTGCTGGCAGATGGAGAAAATCCTGTCCCTCAGTGCTCCGGGGATCTTCAGATGGACGTCAGAGACTCTTCCTGAAAATAATTTCAGAAATTCATTTTATTGAGAACCTCCTCTCTCCCCAGAAGTCCCAATAATTAACCTCTTTTTTCATGCTTTGAGGTGGTGTCAGGGGCTACTAGCTGTCTACCAATTTATTCTTCCTTCTTCATAGGAAAAGGCTATTTCCCAGCCCCTCTCGCCAGAAAGTGTGCCCATGACCCAAGTCCCCCTTCTTTGAAAGTGGATATATGCCACTTGAAATCCAGCATGAAAACCTCTTCTACCATTTCCTCATGCTTTTCCTCTTTCTGGCTGACTGACATACTGAACACCAGGATGACCTTGGAGCCACATACTGAACAAGACAAAAAATCATTGTTTGGGTCCCTGAATGACTATGTGGAGGAGAGTTGCCCCTTTTTCCTAAACACTAGCCCTAAATTATTACATGAAGAAAAATCCCTTGGTTCTTTAAGGTAAAAGAATTTGGAGGTCTATTTTTTTCTTCAGTCTAGCTTATTTTAACTAATCCAGAGGGATTGGACTGGGCTTCATAAGGTGGTTTTGATATCAGGAAATATTAGTTATAGTTCTTTCTTGTAGAACTAACCAGTAAAGTCAACTTTGGTTCAATCTCGTCTTATGTGGACTTCAGTTATATAATGGATTTTCTCCTTAGAAACTGAAATGAGTAAATGGTCAGATAACTTGATCCATTTTCATGCCATTATTTGTTCTTTCATTGTATTATTCTGTCTTCTTCATTTGTTGCTTGTGTAGTATGTCTGTCTTCTTACAGCTTTAAAATATCATTGGGAAATGTATTTATAAGCATTTATACTCTTAAATCCCCTATGTCTCTTATCTCTCATGTCTTATGCCTTATGTGAACCTGAAATTTATAAAATGAGCAAACATAAAATAAAAAAAAAATTATTTATACAAAATGTATAGTAGTTGCACATATATTTTTAGTATATTAATATTATTTACTAATTAATAATATTAACTGTATGTATTATTTTCTAAATCAATGACATAGTTGAATAAGCACTATATTTGTTCTCTATGGCTTCTATAACAAATTACCACACACTTAGTGACTAAAACAACACAGATTTTTTATTCTGTAATTCCTGAGGTCTGAAGTTCAAAATGAACCTCACTGAACTAATGTCAAGGTTTTGATAGAGCTGTGTTACTTTCAGGAGACACTAGGAAAAATTCTATTTTCTTGCCTTATACACAGCTCTCAGAAGCCATGCACATTTCTTGGCTCAAGGCTCTCTGCCTCAGTCTCCACAGCCAGCGACACACAAATAGCTCTGATCTCCTCTTCTCTTGCCCTCTTCCACATTTTAAGTACCCTGTGATTACACTGGGCCCACCTCTATAATCAAAGGTAATCTCTCTATTTTAGGTCAACTGAGTAGCAACCATAATTCCAACTGATACCTTAATTGCCATTTGCCATGCGATATATTTACTATTTCTGGGGATTAGAACCTGGACATCTTTGGAAGATGGCATTACTCTGCCTACCATAAACACTGTACCGAAAGTTAGGTGATGGCCCTGTCCCTAAGGATTGTACAGTCAACTCAAAGAGAACATTTATGAAGTGATAACACTATGATAAAGACATCGCAAAGTATTACCATGGTGCATCATAAGACTGCTCAAAGCAGAGCGAGGATAAGAAAAGAGAAGATACTGTTTTGGATGCATTCTCAGTTGAGCTTGGTTAATTTTGTGAGAACAGGGTAGGATTAGCTAAATATAAGCAATGGCAAAGAGTTTGAAAATTATCTCAGAGGCCATAAGAGGCAGCGAAGACTTTTTAGACTTTGAGTAACATGAACAGTTTGACTTTTAGAAAGGTCATTCTCATAGCCCTACGGAGGATTGATTGGAGTGAGATGAGCCTGAACACAGGAAGACCGAAAATGCTGTGACAGACTTCCGGTGCGTGAGGATGAGAACAGGTGCAGTGGAGACAGAGCCTGGGGCATATTTAAGAACTACGTAGAAGGTAGATTCTGTGGCACTTGGTAATGCTTGGCTAGAGGAAGGAGAAACAAAATAGGGTCTAGGGTAGCTCATCTTTTTTTTTTTTAAGGTGATAGAAATTTTATCATTGAAATAAATAGAAAGAGGAGGTCTATAGAGAGAAAATGTGTTTGATTTTGAATATGTTGAATTGAATTCCCCATGGGGCATTCAGGTAGAGGTCCCATTGGAAATAAAATAGCAAGCATCATATTCAGGAGCAAAGTGAAGAAACTATAGTTTAAGGGCAGATTTGATGGTCCGATGCCTTCTGATAAGAGTTTGTGATATCAAGTCAGGACCATAATGTTGTCAGATATGTGGGTGTCAGCCGCTTCCTGTAGTGCCTGAGGAATCCACAGGTGCACCTCAGTTTTTCAGATCTAGGGTGACAGAGGTTTGGGCCTAGCCCATTATTCAAAAAATGCAAACAGCAACAACAGAATCATCAAAACAACAATAGGATCTACAAATAAGATAAGGATTAAACCTAGAAAAGAAGGAGGCTCCATTACCAGTATTTTGTCTTAAAAGTTGGAGAATGTGGTGGAGGGAGAAAGAGGAAATATTTGACAGTGCAATTTCGCGCAGATGTAGGGAAGCCCTGTTCTCAGATGTGGCTGATCTCTAAAGGCACAGTTATTAAATGAAAGTGAATCAATGGGCAAGGAGCACGGGAGCAGACAAGTTCAAGTAGAGAGCCACTGAAAAAGAAAATGTGAGGAAGAAATAATATTAGGCCAGCCGAATGTCCTGTGAAAATAAATTGGCAATGTTGATTTTCTGATGGACCTAGAAAACCATCTTTTAAGTCAGTCCTGTAGAGTTCCAAAATAAGTGTTTATGTAATGGCGCCAGCAAAGAAAGTGTTTAAACTTCCAAGGGGTCACAAAAGGACATCTTTCTTTTACATGCATTATAGTACAATTGGTTTCAAGAAATCGGTTTCATTTCTTAATAACCTTATGTTCATTTCTTAAAAAGCTGAAAGAAGAATGGAGTGCTTTGGTAACGGCTGCATTTCACTATTGTAAGACAAAGTGCAGAGTTGGAGTCAGAACTGAAAAGATTTCTGATTGTGTAGATTCAGGATCAGACCCCAATTTGTGTGCCTTTGAGTTTGATCACCATTCAAGCCAAGCTCTGAGGCTTTTGACTCTGTGAAGACATAGTGACAGATCAAAGGACAAAAAGAAAAATCACTGCAGATAAAATGCAGTTCACACATTTTAAAGGCAGGCATATCCTATCTACCACTGGGGTATAAGGTCAAGCTGTTAGCGCTGATGAGAGGCGGCTCGAGCGAGCAGAGAACACTTTGTGTGTTTATGACAAAGGAATGACCAGCACGCTGATCTCTCATCCCCACGTTTGCCAGAGGGAAAAGGGAAGGGAGCCAGCAAAACAAACATTCACAAAGCAGTTCACCAAAAAGCCGGCTGCAAGCGCTGAGGGTCTCCTCAGACTCTTCTCAGAGATGCCAAAGAAAATGCCACCCCGTCCTGGGACAGGGTTCTCTGCCCTCATTTGTTAAAATAAGGCAAGAATGATAAAGAAATACCTTTGTTCAAGGCAGTACTACTATATTATATATATATATATATATATATATATATATATATATATATATATATATATTTAAAGATTTTATTTATTTTTTTTTTTAGAGGGGAAAGAACAGAGAAAGGGAGAGAAGCAGCAATGTATGGTTGCCTCTCACATGGCCCTCACTGGGGACCTGGCCTGCAACCCAGGCATGTGCCCCGACTGGGAATCGAACCGGGACCCTCTGGTTCCCAGACTGTGCTCAATCCACTGAGCTACACCAGCCAGGGCAATTATTATATTAAATTCTGTTTTATATAAGGGGTCCATAATGTTTTCTAATTTTTTAGTAACCATTACAAGTTTTATTTTTTTAATCAGTGCATTCCTTAGAATTGTGAGATCTTGTAATTTTAAAGACGGTACAGGGTCTTAGTTATTCATTTAGTTATTCTTTCTACATCTTCCCTTTCAAATAATTATGTGGCAACAATCATGCATAAAAATCAAATTTATGTCCACATATAGATGTACCCTTGTCAGGAAGGTAATTTGTCACAAGAATGACAATTGTTCTAATGTCTACCTACTATTTCAGAAGTAAATTTTGAGGAGCAAATGAGTTATATAGGTGGAAGGAATAAAGAAATGGGAGAGAGGGAAGGAAAGTGGGAAGGAAGGAAGGGAGGGAGGGGGAAGTGGGAGGGAGGACAATGAGTGGAAGTGTGTGTTTATGATGCATGGACAGAAACACGCCTTTCCTGGGGCATTATAAATCAGGGAGACGTAAAAATTACAGAGGTTGCTTTAAAAATATAACATTGGATTTCAGAGAGAAGTAAAGGAGGAGAAAAATAGAATTTGCTATAGAAATCGGTAAACACCTTGTGTTTCTTGATTTCTTTTTTAAAGAATGAAGATTGCCTTTTATCCTAACAGCTGCTGCTTTGAAGGAAAAAAAAAATCCACCTACTCCTCAAGTCTCTATTTGTAATTTCCCAGCTCCCTGGAGGCCTGATGAATTGTGTAGCATTTTTTTTTTCCAAAGAAAATTGCCCAGCTAAGAACGGCAGTGGATTGCTGCCCGGGTAAACTTCAGCTATCACAAGGCTTTCTAATAATACACCTCGTAAGGTATCTCAGTGGTTCCAAGGCCCTGTGTTGCTATCGTTCACACACGTTGACGGACATAGGCTACAGTAACGTACTTTCCTGAGAACGGACGGAAACCTTGGCAAAATCACTTACCACCTACTTTATGACTCCTTTGAGTACAATACCTGAACTATGCCTCCCGGGTTGCTGGTATTTGGTCACAGCAGAATTGCTACAGGTTTAAAAATATTTATACTGATGAACACTTTATTGAGGAAACATTTCAACATTGACCACTTAAGTTTAGACAATAAATCTATGTTTACTTTATGTCAAAAACAATTAATTTCAGACTATGCCTCTGTGTTACAAGGACTTAATGAGTTAAAATGGGTAACACATACTCTGAATTATACAAAATACTTTTTTTTAAGAGCTTCATTTTATTTTTTTTTAAGATTTTATTTATTTATTTTTAGAGAGAGGAGAAGGGAGGGAGAAAGAGCAATGTATGGTTGCCTCTCACATGGCCCTCATTGGGGACCTGGCCCGCAACCCAGGCATGTGCCCTGACTGGGAATTGAACCGGGACCCTCTGGTTCCCAGCCTGCGCTCAATCCACTGAGCTACACCAGCCGGGCACGAATTATACAAAATACTTAAATATATTATCTCACTTATTGATTTATTGTTGACAATAACTTTGTGAGGTACATATTACTCAATTTATGTGTAAAAAATATCTGAGGTTCACAGATGTTGAATAACTTTCCCAAAGCCTCCTAACCTCTTACGTGGCTAATCTAGGTATTGAACACACATCTGTTTGACTCCAAAAGCCAGGTATTTCCATTCTCTCACAAGGTATAATATTGATTACACATTAATTTTCTTTTGAGGTGGAGAAAAGTAACTACATGAAAGATGATCCCAGAGAGCCTAAACGTATTCCTTAAAGAAGCAAAACATAAGATCATTTGCTTGGGAAGTGCAGCGCCCTATGAAGTAGACTTGAAGCCACCCCACGGGAAATGTCCTTGGGTGTCTATGAGAAGGTAGTCACTGCAGTGACGACCCAAATGAAAGTAGACAGCGCAAGTGTGTAATGGTGTAGAAACTAACTCTGGAGCTCTCAGGAAACTCTGGACATGGAAGAGGTAGGAAGCATGAACAATGAAGCCGATCCTAGAGGCAAATGATTCTGGAGCCTGGAAACGAAAACGAATGGAAAGTCTGAAGTTGGCATCTCCCTGTGTCTCCCTCTGACTCTCCCTCGGCCATGATGTCCTGGTAAAGTAGTGCGTGTAGACAGAGGCTGACACCCACGAAGGACGTCTCACTAGCACTAAAGCAAATTCTTTTACCTGACTCACCCTAGGCTGCAGAATTTCTGAATGAAAAAACTAAAACCTCCATGAATCAAATTTTCTCCTGTGCCACAACCTGGTCCCGAAATAGCTAGGTATAAACGCAATCAGTCTTTGAAGAATGCGTTTTTTCAAAACTCCCCAATAATGGAGCAAGCTTAGACTTCCCTTTGAAAAAATGAGGAAATAGAACTGAGTCACTGAAATTCTGAAAGATGTCACTGTTTCAATTAGGGGATCCCCTCAACTATGTTCTTATGAAAAAGTTACTTCTAGAGAAAAGAAAATAGTTTAGATAATCTTAGATTTATATTTTCAGCATGGTTTCTAAGTAAATAGATTTTTCTCTGTAAAATTATTCAGATACTAACCAAAAGAACTGGTAACTTTGAATAAATGATTTCCACATAAGTTTTATTTTTTTAAATATGTAAATCGGTAATATATAAGATAGGAAAACATGCACTTTTGAATGCTAGTTGTCACAATCCTTTCAAGTGGGAATAAAGGCTGCATTAAAAACTATAACTCCCGCCTTGCCAGTGTGGCTCACTTGGTTGGGCATGGTCCCTCAAACTGAAAGGTAACCTGTTTGATGCCTGGGTTGCAGGTTAGGTCTGGCATCCGGTTGGGGGGTGTAAGAGGCAATCGATTGATGTTTCTCTCCCTCTCTTTTTCCTCTCCCCCTCTCTCTAAAAATCAATAAATAAAATCTTTAAAAAAAAACTTGTAAGTCCTGTATTTTTATGTAGAGAAAGCATGGCTATTGATCTGCTTGGTTTTTCCTAATCGTCTCCTTTTGGCGAAGCTTGTCCATAGTTGTATGTCTCAGTCAAGGTGGATGCTCTCCTAGCACAAAGGAGGGCAGTGGCTGCGTCTGCTGAGCTCGGTCCCTCCCATCATGCTCTTCCCTGGGCGGTTCAGAGGCCTGTGCGCGCAGACCCAGCAGGCTGCCGTTTCCCCTCCCTTCTCTCCATCACTCCCATTTCTTCAGTCCCCCCTTACTCACCGATACTTTATCTCCCGCCTACAAACATTTCACATATCTCCATGCACGGGAGTGGAGTGATCCTTAAAACCACCCTCAGGGAGAATGAAGGATCTTGGCTCTTGAAGTTTCTGGACACTGGCACAGATGGAATAGGAAATGTAGTAGATTTGGATTAAAAAAGAGTGTGTGACTGAAGGGTGGCGGTGAGAACTGACAGGCCACAGGGACGTTTAGGAAGGGATTTCTGGAATGTTGGACGTGACGTATCATGAAGTCATACCTCTGGCAGCACCTACCTTTGGTGTTTGGGAAAATGCATAGTGGCTGCCACAGAGGAGCACAGGGTATTATAGAAAAAACAGTAGCTATTATAATACTCTCTGATCTCTTTTGAAATTTCAGGGCATTTTTGTAGAGAAATAACTTAGCTGTTAAATACACTCTTCTGGATAACTGCTTCATAACTCCAGACAGTTATGGAAAATGCTGCTGCCAAAGTGATTTTTAAATTAGGTGACTTATACAGAAAAGCCAGAGAGGTGTAAGACTGACTATGTATAAGGAAAGGAAAAAAAAAATGTTTGAAAAAGAAACCAAGCTAATGTTTTAGAAAAGAAAAATCAATATATTTATTCAGTTTTCATGCTTGAATTTAAATGTTTTCTAATCCAGTTCCATAGCATCAAATAGGTAATTAAATACCTACTCTGTCTGTTCTAAAGAATGCAAATGTATTCATGACAAAGTTATATGAAATCTCTTTCAGGTGATAGGATTTATGCGTGTGAAAAACTTAGAGAACAAAATTGAAGTATAACCAACTGTGAAAATATGTGCCCCGTTTAGTAACCTGTAAGTGTGGTCAGAAAAGAGAAAATCAATGTTGGCTAGAATTATCCGTAAGGGAAATGGAATAGAAAAGCCAATGGATGGGCTAGACGAGCATTAGAAAAGAGACAAACCAGTGTATTTCAGCCTGAGAGAGCAAGCTTTTAGCTGTGGAAACATGGACAGGAGTCTGACCTAATTAAATTTAAATATTGGTTTTGAGGAGGTAAGTATTTGTTTGTCTCCATCCTTTAAAAAAAAGGTGTTATCTTTTCCTTGAAGTCACTTCTGGGTTTGCTCTTCATTTGGGCTCTCAGGTGCTTCTGGGGAAACCTTTCTTTAGTATATTTCACAGTAGAATTTCATGGGCAAAAGCATGGGCTTGAGGTCCAACTTTCTGGAGTTCGAAGCCTGGTGATACCATTTTGTGAGTGACTTGGAGAAATATTCAACTTTTCTGTTTATTAGGGGGTTTTTGTGTGTGTGAAATGAAGGTAATGAGAGAACCTACCTGACAGGGATATTGTGAAAATTGTGACCTCATACATGTAAAATGCAAGAGTACAATTTCGGGAACAAAGTTAGCACTGTCTGAGGAGATACTCTTGTTACTGAATTACCTTCTGCTAGATTCTGAGCTCCATCATGTCCGGGCCTGTGTCTTCAATGATTTGAAACACTAATGCCTAGCATAGACCTAGGGCATAGGAGAAGTAAGTAAATGTTTGATGCAGGAAATAAAGGCCAACTAAATGAAGGATTCCCTGATAACCTACTCCCCCCTCTACCCACCCCTGCCTTGCCACACACATGTGATGACCAACAATTTGCTTTGTTTGTTTTTTTTTTTAATCCTCACCCAGGGATATGTTTTTTAATTGATTTTAGAGGGAGAAGAAGGGGAGAAGAGAGAGGCATTGACAGGAGAGAGAAACACAGATCTGTTACCTCCTGTATTGGCCCTGATGGGCATTCAAAACCCCAGCCCAGGTGTGTACCTTGACTGGGGATCGGTTGGTGCATGGGTTGATGCTCCAACTCACTGTGCTACCCTGCCAGGGCCAACAATTTGCTTTGGATGCACACCCTATGTTCCATTAGAGAACTTACCTTGTTTCTAGTTCGCTCACATTTCAGACTGCTCTTTGAAATTCTGAAAAGTGAGTATAGGGACTTTAACTCTTAATGAAAATAAAATGTCTAGTACATAATAATGGCCGCTGCCTCTTTGTAGGGGTGAAAGTTAATCTGCCTTTGCTGCTCTGGTGAGCCATTGTAGCTTCTTGATTAAGGGAAGGTTATGATGATAGCAGTGTTTGGGGAAGATTTATCTAGTAATTATGTATAAACTTTTATTATGAAGAGTGATTGGTGATAGGGCTCCTAGATAGGCGTGAAGTAACAAGGATAAAGTTCTTAGTGAGCATTTTGTCCACTGTGGCAGTAGACATGGCAGTAATTGGGTTTATATTAAGCATATTGAATAATGGGGGCTATTGGAAATAAGGATCTATCAGGAGAATGCCCGTACTACTTTTTAAACCAGAGTTAGAGTAGTTTATATTCTTTATGACAGTCACTATTCACGTTCACTTTTTTTCTTAAGTATGAGGTTTAAGTAACGACAAATGATCCTCCATTCTGATAGAATGCTGGCCTATTGTGATGATCAATTTTATGTGTTCACTTGACTGGACCAAATGGTGTCTAACTGTTTGGCTGAACATTATTCTGAGTGTTTCTGTGAGGGCGCTGTTAGATGGCGTGAACATTTAGGTCAGCAGACTGAGTAAAGAGGATTGCCCTCCCCAGTGTCTGTGGGCCTCCCACAATCAGTTGGAGGCCTAAGGAGAACAAAAAGGCTGGCCCTCCTCTGAGTAAGAGATGATTTTTCTTGCTTGACTGCCTTTGAACTGGGACACTAGTGTTTTTTTGCCTTCAGACTTGAACTGGAATATTGACTTCCTATGTCTCGAGCCTGCCAGCCAGCCTTTGGACTAGAACTACACCACTGGACTTGGCTCTCCAGCCTGCTGACTCACCCTGCAGATCTTGGGACTTGTCAGCCTCCGTAATGTCATGATCTAATTCCTTATATGTATAATCTCATATACATATGTATATGTATATGTATAATCTCTTTATTCAAATATATACAACTTATTGGCTCTGTTTTTCTGGGGAGCCCTAACTAAAACACCAACTTTATATATTTTTCTAATGTGATAGGTGATTTCTCTCAGGTTCATATGGATATTGGAACAAAGAGAAAATGCAGGTGTTATTTGCATACATCTTCTTCCTATAAATACACTGTCAGTGGCATTAAACTTGTATCAGCCCTTGCAATTGTGTGTTCTCCCCTATCTGAAAGTAATAGAACCTTTACCTAAAATTTATTTTCTTGTGGTATATTTAATATTTACGTGGGTCTTCTTTACTTGTATTAGGTTTTAACAAACCAGATAATCTGTAAAATAATAAATAGTTTGAAGTTAATATAATGACAATTTCTAAAGAAAATACTCCCTTGATTACTTGATTTACTGTCATTTCATAGTAAATGTATTATTTACTATAATATAGTAAGCTATTATACTATATTTCTATATTTTTATTTTTAATGGTAAATAATGTCATCTCAAAGGTTGAATGTTGAAACATTTTGACGCTCTCCAATATTTTCAGATAGTGAAATCTTAAGTGTTACATGTTTCAATGTATATGAAATCAAATAATACATTCATGACAAAATGTTAGTTTAACATGTAAATGTATATGCACATATATACGTTTAGGCATGTGCATAAATATTTATACATGTACATATAAATATAGGTGGTTCAATACCTGTATCCATGTATATCCTCTCGGTTAAGATTTCAGGCGCACAGATATGTTTAGGTAGAGATAAAGTTCAAAGAATGACTTACAATAGCCAGTTTTCAATGCATAGCAGTCATCATAACAACCACCAACACAATGATGTTGATGATTCTGGTGATTAAACTTACATATGGCACAGGCTTGGCAAGTCAACACGCCAGCAAGGCGATGGGCATTGTGGTACGCGGTGCCTAGTGATGTCGTCAGTGTGTTTATAAAGAAGAGCAAGTCTGCTTCTCTAGGTGCAGCAAGGTGAGAAGACTGCTAGTTATGGTTTGGACCATGGTTTCGGGTTGGAAGTGTGAAGTAAACACACGATAAGAGGCTTCTAGATGACCAGACAGTCTTATTCAGTCGCTTGTTGGTGGTAGCGAGTCAAGAGAGCTCCAGACCTGGCTGGGTCTGAGCAAGCGTTCACCCGTTTGGGGAAACACAAGGGCTATGGTTGTAATGTTCACACAGTGGGACTACCCACAGTCTCCGATAACAGCCAACAAAAAAAATGGGTGCTTCGGTGCACTGTGCTCGGAGGAATTTGTCCTGACCATTGTGTTAAAACGATTTGACCTGGTTCAGATGAGGTCTCTACATGGAAAGCTGTTCTTTTATAGACTCTTATTTACAACCTCTTCTGGACAAAGTCCGGTTAGCCTCTGTCTCCCGCTACGTTTTGTCCTTCCCAGCTCCACTTTTCCACTCTGCTCCAGCAACCGTCACCTGTGTATTCCTCCAACAAGCCATGCTATTCTCCGACTCATACCCCTTTGCACTTGCTCTTCTCTCTGACCAGTTTTCTTTTTCCGACTTCGGACGTGGCTTCTTTTCAATCTTTAGGTCTTTAAAAAGAGATTGTATTTTTTTATTTATTTTTAGAGAGAGGGGAAGGGCGGGAGTAAGGAGAGAGAGTACATCAACAGGTTGCCTCTCACATGCCCCCAACCAGGGACCTGACCTGCAACCCAGGCACGTGTCCTGACCAGAACTGAACCAGTCTGTGGGACGATGTTCCACCAATTGAGTCTCACCAGTCAGACCTTGATCTTTAGGTCTTTATCATTTAGCATTCTTTGACAGACAACAAAACCACTCCATTTTTAGCAGAAAGGATTTGAACTTTATTAAAATAAGTGCTCACAGTCCTTTGGAAGGGCTTGGAAATAGCTGTAGGTGGGTCCTGCAAGACTGACCCCAAGAGCATCACCCAAAAGCTGGCCCACCAGATGTGCCAGGGGATCAGGAAACCGTTGCCCCAACTGCTGGCTTCAGGGTTACACCACTGCAATCACGAGCAGGGGATGGGGAATGGGGCTGTCCAAATCAGATCAGGGCATACAGTCCACCTAGTTATCATGATCATGAATCTCTGATGGACTCATCCTCTTAGGTTGCCTCAGAGGGGTCCAGACGTCCCTACCCTGGTCTGCTCTGTTTGCTGCTGTCATCTTCCCGTGTCTGGGAAGGGGTCTTGGTTACACGGGCTATGATTGCCGTCATCTTCCTGTGTCTGGGAAGGGGTCTTGGTTACATGGGCTGTGATTGCTGTCATCTTCCAGTGTCTGGGAAGGGGTCTTGGTTACACGGGCTATGATTGCAATTTTCTAGTTCAGGTTCTATTCTATGACTAAATAATTTCTCACAAAACTGGACTCTTTGGACTTGATTCGAAATCTTGTAATAAAAATCAAAAGCAGAGTTATAGACTAAGGTTTTCCAATGCCATTTTAAAAGGCTACTCAGCAGTCATTGAACGATTTTACTAGAAACACAGTTTTATTTTCTTTATTGAACTTCCTTCCTGGAAAGACTGATTTTCTTGGTGAAGCTGAAGAGTCCATTCCTTATATAATTCCTTACATAAACAACCAGCGCATGGTTAGATTTGAGAACAATGACACTAGAAGTTTCTGAGCTCCGTTCCATATTTGGAATGAGATTAATAAGTACCTTTTACATATATAATTGCTAGCGTAACTTAAAGTAAGAGCTATAAATGACGGAGCAGAGTGAGTTGGCAGGTCACTGTGCTTCTACACGTGTGCATTGCTTGTGGCTGCAGCACAGGGAAGCCGAGCCCAGCACTCTGGGCCTGCAGCTGGGAGCCACTGAGTCATGCATTGCTTCCTGCTTCTCTTACTGTACTTTCAGATGTTTGCAGTGGAGAGCCTAGCGCACTTCCCAGTGCATTTTGCTGACTAATTACTAGTTATATGTACATGTTTATTACAAGGGAGGACAGACGGAGGGGTAGGAGGAAGAGAGGAAGGGATCAAGTAGTGAGATATTGTGGGAAATATAGCATAGAAACAAATTTCACTGTTCTTAGGTCAGGATGCAATTTTGACTTAGGAACATAAACATTTAAAGTCTCTTGCAGAAAAGACAACATTTTGTCCTCTACTGTGTTATGACTGGTCAAAAATTAAACTGATGTTAGGCTTCTGAGAGCCTAGTGAGCTGCTTTCATGACTGACTACAACATAAAAGTAAATGTAATGGACATTGAAATGTCATCAAATGAGGTAACAAATTGATGTGAGAATGGCCGTGGGCAGGGTGAACGAAATTGGGACTGGAGTTCTAGAGACTCTTTCCCACCCTTTATCAAGTTATGAAACTTACTTCTCTCAACTTTTTAAACTCTATAATGTAGATTATAACTATTTTATTATAGGTTGTTGAGAACCAAGTGAACTCATAAATGAGAAAATGCTAAAAATATTGAAAACTGAGATGTAGAAAATGATTACTTGGCTCTCTTAAATGATTCTCTTAAAGACAATTTTTCCTAAAAATCAAGTATTAGTCGCTAGAATGTGGGGATATGCTGTATTCCATTCTGTTACGGTCTTCAGCCTTATTTTCATTAAGTTAAATTCTTGATTCATTTAAGTCCAGCATGGTTTCTTTGAGAATCTGGCACATAAAACAGCTTTTTATGTTCATCAGTGGTCTAGAAATTGTGAAATTCTAGTTGTTCTGTCTATTCTATATGAACCTCCCACATAATACAATCCCACATAACCCAGTACTGTTGAAAAGTTAAGCAGATGAGCCCTGGCTGGTGTAGCTCAGTGGATTGAGCGCGGGCTGGGAACCAGAGGGTCCTGGTTCGATCCCCAGTCAGGGCACATGCCTGGGTTGCAGGCCGGGTCCCTGTGAGGGCCAAGTGAGAGGCAACCATACATTGCTGTTTCTCTCCCTCTCTTTCTCCCTCCCTTCCCCTCTCTCTAAAAATAAATAAATAAAATCTTAAAAAAAAAAAAAAAGAAAAGTTAAGCAGATGATTACAACAATGCTATTAACTCTTTGGACAATGTATGCCTTGGTTCTGATGTTCTTCTGCCTCATCGTGGGCCCTACACCGGTTCCGTTAGCATCCTTTTTCCCCTTGTGCAGCAATGCTTGCTTACCCTGAACAGATGTTATTGTGCCTGGAAAAAAATCAGCTTTTCAATAGACCCCGGTCTTATGTGACTAGGAAACACTCTCCATCACTCTCCTTTGAGCCAGTGTTTATCATCGCCTTGAAAGCTATGCAGTGCAGCCAGGAAGGTGCAACCCGCTCAGGCAAGCCAGCCTCCAGAGGGCTTAGGGCATTTCCGGGGCACTCTGGCACTTTATCTGGAGCCTGTAAATAATCGTTTGACACACACTGGAAAGGGATCCCATCAGACACTGAAATGGCACCCTGGAGCCTGCAAAAATCCTTCCAATTGCTTCAGGAGTAGAAAAACGCAAAGATGCAGAAACATAAAAATCAAATTCAAAATGTAATAGAGAAATGAAAAAGGAAATAGAAGATGAAGACAGTGATAAAAAGAAATGTATGGATTGCTTTTTTATTTAGCAGTCTTACCAAAATCATAGGGGATGTGTTTTGTCTATCCGAGCTCACAATCCTTGGGCACCTAATGAAAACATTATGAATTTTCAAAGTGCTTTATATTTTACATTTTTGAAAGCAAGGGGATTTACATTTGGCATCAATCCAGCAGATACAAAATAGCACTCCCGAGCTCTTATAAGCTTGTTTTTATTGAATTCAACCCTCATAAAAGCAGTACAGTTACAATTGAGGGAAAGTATGGAAAATGGCTTTGCCATGAATTTTGATAGCATTGTTGAATCTTTAAATCTACTATCTTTCCAGTAATTTTATCATTAGTCTTTTCTTCTGAAGTCCTTTGATGGCAATCGTGTTACAGATTAATCCATTAATTTCCTGAAATTTAAGTGATTGGCTCTGCTTGGCAGTCAGGTTCAAGGTTAAGATGAAATAAAAGTCCCTCATGTGCTAGTGATTGCTAAACCTCGAGGACAGCAACCCACCTTAGTATTAAACCAGACATCAGACATTACCTGCTAGCTTCTCCCAACACATTCCAAACGAAAGTTAATTTACCTTTACAGAAAAAGTGCCTGTGAAAATTTTAAAGATCAGGCTGCTAGAAATATGTCCTTTCCTCCTCAAAAGCTAAGATTATAATTTAGGGAGAATTACTTGTAGTAAACCTAAATGCATTTCTATCTTTGTATTACACATGTAATTAATAATTCAGTAAGTATTTCACCTGCAAATGTTCCAGGCACTACAGTAGGCTTTATGAGGGTTACGAAGATATGTAGCTCATAGAATCTACCTATATTGGTCACTAATTTGTTGCTTCATTGTTTTATTCATTGATTCATTAGCAATCCATAATGCTCTGTTAAATTAATAATAAAATAGCTTGATTAGGAAAGGTTTAGAATAGGTAGCCTCTGAGGGAGGAAGTGTTAAAAGGCAGATATGTCTAAGAGTTTCCAGGTACAGTAAATGAGAGGACCCTTTCCCTCCCAAATCAGTCCCAGAGGCAGAGAGTCATAGAATGTGTTTAGAGTAGCAAATGCCACACTGGATATGCCTGGAGTGTTTTATGACATGCATACAACTGAAAAAATAATCATAAGTTTAATATTGATAAAACACATTATATTATAAAAGGTAAGCATTGCTTACACTAATTTTCCTGTAAATTTATGTTTGCTTAGTTTTCCTGAAATGGGAGAGTATAATTTTATTTTATTTCAATCCTAATAGACTCATCTAAATAAAATTATAACAAAGAGCGAGGCATTATATACGCTCTTAAAATTCCCCTTTCATTTGCTGTAGGAGAAAAACAGCTCTTAAGATTAACTGTGAGGTTTTCACCAGAGTATTGCCTAATTAAAGATGACCAGGGAAGTGCCAGCCCCGGAGCCTCCTTTAATTTGGCCGCCTGGACACTTAGCACGTTTGAGAAGTTCTGCACTCATGTCTGGGGCCGATCTGCAATCTATTCCATTAGTATAAACCTCTGGAACTTAGCTGTGATAATAGCAAGGCACAAAGGAATAACTTGCTTCCCCAAATAACAAACATTTATTACATTTCCTTGCATTGTTTTTCACCTTTTTTGGTAGATATTTTATTCCTGTAAGATCTGTTTTCTGGGAAAATTTTTCTGGTACAGACTGTGGTGAACTTGGGGATACGGCCATTGCAGCCTTGGATCTAATCTCCACCTGAAGGTTGGGGAGGAGCATTTTTGAAGCGATGTGACCAGCGTCCAAGCACCACTTCTATTATTTTCATCAAACAGTGTTTTTAATGCTTTTTTTTGTTTTTGCCTTATTAAATCTTCCCATTAGTAACTGCTCATTGGTAGTCATAAGAGAAGGGGATTATAGGCAATAAGTGCTGCATATTAATTCCTCTAAATTTAGGAATGAAGAGAAATGTACAGAGATATTAGTAAATGTTAGAAACAACATCTCAAAAGAAAGAAAGGAATGACCTGCAGAGCAGAGATGTGCTGATGTGTTATTCAGACAATCAAAACATTTTCATTCACTTTCAGTTCCTGAATGGAAGCTCCCTTGGTGCTGAACGTTTTACCCTGAACCTGTAATTTATGTACATCAGTCCCCATCTCCACCTCCTCCCCCCACCCCCTTTGCCCCTGGAGAGTCTCTGACTTCTTGCTCCCCGTACCCTTTCTCCATAGCCAGCCCTTTTTAGCCTCAGAAAATAAACATGCTTAACTTTCTTTTCTCATAAAAGAAAAGAAACACACAAAAGCATTTTGGGGGTGTTAATGAACTAAATGGGAGGAGTCCTTCCACAGTGTATAGGTATATAAAATCGTAACATTGTACAATTTCTATACTTGTATCTTATAATTTCATTATCAATTATACCTCAGTAAAACTGAACCCCCCCTTTTTTGTAGGGACACACACACACAAAAAAGTACAAACAAAAACCAAAAAAACAACCTCCTTTAAACCTCCCGCCTCCCTGGCACTGGCTGCTCTTTCAGTCACAGGGTTCTTTAAGTGTGGGGGGGGGGTGCGGTTTCCAGCTGTCACCACCACATTATGTACCAGAATAGAATTTCCAATTTTCCACTAGCTCTAATGTGAATTGATATCATGGTGTGGCCTTTATTTAACATTTTGATATTTTGGTCTTGGTTTTTTTCCTCATTCTGATTTATAAATTTTTTTTTCATTAAAGTAGTATTTATTCTGGTTACTGAGGTTTTTTTGCCCATTAAAATTTGCATCCGATCAAGTACCTTGCTCCCCTCACTCACCTCACCCTAGGTGGCAAGTGGACCTGCGCGCCACTTGTACGATGCATTCGGTAGGTAGCTCAAACTAATCGCACGTACCTTCAATCAACTCTGCTCTTACACCGTCACTTCCTGTCTTAGTGTACGTCATCACATTTTACCTGGTTACCAATGCTGGAAACCTGGGGCATCCTAGACATGCCTTATCCCCAGCTCCTCAACCGTACAATCAACAATCATATTTTGCTTCCGTTAGCTTTTCAATATCTTTCTTCAGAGTGAGTTGACCTTCATAATTTTTTCCTGAAGTGCAGGACTAGTCTTCCATTCTTCATTCAAGTGGGCCCCCCCCCATGACCCCACCCTTCGGCGATCACACAGATCCAACTGGAGAAAGTTTTCTAAAATGCAAACCTGCTCACACCACTTGACTCCTTAAAATCCTTCCCTATCTCCCCATTGGCTTAGAATAGAATCCAAAATCTCTAACAAGACATATAAAAGCCCTAATCCTTTGGCTCTGTTAAGCCCTTCATTTTCATCACTTGCCGCTGACCAATTAAGACCTTTGCTGGAATATTTTCAAGGCCGTAAATGGGCTGTTTTCTCACAGCTTTGAGGCTTCTAATGTGCTATTTCATCTCACTGAAATTCTTTTCCTTTAAAATTCAGTTCATAGGTGACATCGTGCAGGAATTCTTCCAGATGTTCACAGTCTGGGCTGCACGTGCATTCCCTCTGCTCCCTAATGTTCGTGTTTCTCTCGCGCGGATCCTCCCTGTTCCCCAGTCAGTCTGCACACTGTGCTAGGGCTGCAGGGTAGCAGGCTGCTCAACCTTTTAACCCTTTGTCCTGAGTGAATAATGTAGTTCTCAGCACAAAGCAGGTGTTTCCAAAATTGTGAAGATATCAGTGTGGACATCATCTTTTCTTCATTCTATATATGATAAAAACAAAATTAAAAAAAAACATTTTCATGTGTTACTAATCTAGTATTTTGATCGATCATAATATATCAGTTTGCCAAGAAGTTGTTATTTTTGAATGTAGACATCTCAATCCCTCCCCTTCACACCCCATTCCACCTGCTTTCAGAAAAGTACCCCCATGCAGGTAGTCCTGGTAGGATCAGACGCAGAGCCTTGAAAACCATGACATTTTCCATAGGAGATCCAATGAAGCAAGACCAGGGAGGCAGGCAAAGGCTAGGGTTCAATATTCAACATGACGATGCAAATTCTGTTTCTCCATTCTTAAGCTTGTACAATATCTACAAGATACACGACATTATCCAGGCAAGAAACTATTGTTGGGCAGATTAAATGCCTCTGACTGGACTGTGGAGCTGGACAAGAATTGCATGGACATCAACAGGACAAATATATGTCATAGGTCTGATTGATTCAGACTATGTAATTTAATTGTAAATACCTGAAACCGTCATTAAATCTAACTAGGTTTGCCTAAGCAGAACCCAGTTGAGAAACAAAGATCTAAAATAAGACAGTATATTTCAACACTCTAGAGCTTTCTTGATCACTTTAAGTCATGCTAAGAATTTTCCATAGGTATGGCAGTTGTGAGGCAATTTATTGGAATACTTTGCAAATCAATTGCAAAAAAAAAAAAGAATAAAAGAAACTGAGTAAGAAATAGCTGAAGTAAAAAAATGAAACGGCTATAAATATAGAGAATAGCTTCCATTAAAAGTGTCTTCCAATACCGGGGAGTCTAGTCACAGCTACACTCCAATCATTTGGTTAAACTCTATTTCAGTTATTCAGCTTGGGAAAAATGTGTGCACCACTAAACATGATAGCTTCACTGTTTTTTATAATATCTGGTCGGCAGTGGAAGATTTTGTTAGCTAATTTCATTAACAAATTTCAGTTTCGTTTAATTTTAATAATAACGGTTAAAGAGCAATAAGGTTTTTTTTTTTTTAAATCTGTAAGACATATTAAGAATAAAATCAAGCTGGTTTACTCAGAAGTAAATCTTGGAATATATTAAAATTGAATTTCTGGGAAAAAGTGATAATTAGTGGGGAAAATAATGCATTTTCCTATTTGAAAAAGACTCGAGTTTAACTCTCACCTCAAACCATAAACCAGTGGGATCAGATCAGGGTATTATGTGCAATGAGAAAGCATAAATCAATTATTTTTTTAAAAAGTAGATAGTACATATGTAATCTGTAGAAGGGGGAGATTTTTCTAAATTTAAAAAAACTGGAACGATTATATAAGGAAATAAAAATAGATTTAACTAAATAAAAAGTTAAACAATATGAAGAAGTTAAGAAAAATAGCTGGGAGAAATATTTAGTTTCAATATAAAAGAAAAATTAATAAATTGAACATTTACAATGGTCATATATATTTTTAACAACCTCCTTCAAAATCCTAAAATATCAGTCAACAAAGAACATATTCCAACAATTCACAAAATAAATTACACTTGACTGTTTATGAAATCTATTAAGCTTTTGAAGTAATCGATGAAATGTTAGTTTGAAACATCATTTTTCACTTGTTAAATTAGAAAATACATTCAGAAGAAATATTTTGGATCGATGAGAGTGCTCTTTTATGTGGCTGGCAAAAGATTAAATAGGTTATAAAATAAAGAAAACTTTTTGGAAAATAACTTGTCATTTAATCTCTTTTTATCCTTTGATTCAGAAACACTGCTTCCAGGAATATTACTGTAACAATAATCTGAATTTAAAGAGTATCTGTGCATAAAGATTTTATTTAAGGCTTTTTATGTTAAAAAGGACACAGAAACGTCAATCATATAGAATTGAATACAGGCATTAAGATTATAATTCAATAAAATAGAATATCTTACACGTATAAAATGCAAAGCATATACATGGTACTTACATGTACTCACAGGCTGAAAGAAGAATGCTGATGCATTAAATGCATATGCATGGTTGGTAGCTTTATGGTTAATTATTATTGTTTTTGTGTGTTTTCTCTACTTCCTTGATTTCCCATAAGGGGCTTTCATTATTTTCAAATCAGAAAAATATGCATTGCTAATGAAAGGATTGGGTTGAAAATGCATTATCACAAAGGAATAATGTTAATATAACACTTCCTATTATCCACCGACTTCCTTAATAAATTACCAAATTCTTTGTACCCATGTTGACAATTTGGTTTCCTGTCTTGTCATTTGTTATTCCAGTAAACAACTACTGTCGTCTTAAGGGGCGGTTGCATGTCTAGTTAACCTTAGTGAACTTTGAGACAATTATTTAGTTATTTACTTTTCCAGCCAACTCTTCTCCTTGGAGGGTTAGAGTGGTCAAGCAGCAGAGGGAAACACCGTCTTTGTGCTAAAATAATTTAATGAGGACAGATAAACAAAGAGTTAGCTGTGAAAAGAATTTACCCATAAAGTATGACCTACTAATTTTCTCATCTTACATCTGTTTTACAGGATTGATATTTGGAAGGTGATTATTTTAATTTTTTAGGATTTGACATTTGATAGGAATCAACTTCTGAAGGAAAAACTCAGGTAAAGTAATAATAGCTAAATTTCAAAGTTAGTAAGGAACTCTCTCACAGTGAGGAAGACAGATAATTCAAGTGTTCCGCCTCCCGCAATTAGAATGGAATAAACAGGGTGAACTTCTCTATTCTGCAGTCAGGAGAAGCAATGCTGGGTGAAGTCTTTGAGATCCTGAAATAGTCTCACTTTACTGCCTAGTGAGAGTATTTTTCCATTACATGCTGCTGGAAGAGTTCAATCTTCCCAGGGTGGCATGTTGAACACAACTTTCCAGCGGAGACTAATACTCTGTCCTGAAGGTAGACGCCTCCCTTTTCCACACCTATAACACACATCACCTAATGTTGACGGCAAGGACATAGAGAGTGGCCTTAGCAGTCACTGTGCTTGGTGGGTGACAAACTAGAGGACTTTGGGACTCAACAGTAAAGCTTTTTCTCACCATTGTTTTTCTTTCTCATTCTACAATCTGCAAGTCTGTCATTATTTCAGAGTTTAACTCAGTTACGGCAGAGCTTCAATGATGGCAACGTAAAAATGAAAATTCTGGTAGTCGGGAGTGTGTGTTATGATTTTAGTGATGCAGAGGAGGCCTGGCTGCTGTTCAGAAAGTGTTTGCTAGGCTTCCCACTCCTTCATCCGGGTCCTCCCCCAGGAAAAGCCCGATCCACCCTGGGACAGGTGGTCTTTTCCACCCCCGGCTCCCTCTCCTCCCAGCCTATTGCTACCCTCTCAGAATCCCAGAGCTCCGCTCTTCTCTCCATCCCACCTGACAACGGCCACTGAGAAAAAGCTTTGTACACTCCTTTATACTCAGACCTAAATATCACTTGATTTAAAAAAAGGTTTTCACTACTCTTGGGTCCGTTCGCATTTAAATGGTCTGACACGTCTGAGTAGTTTGCAGGATTAAAGTCTGATTAAGTAGAAGTCTATGAGTTGTCAAACCTGTAGGGAGTATTGTGGGGTTCAGTGCCCCTTCTTCCTACCCAGCCAGCTCTGTTCTCGAAGAACTTGATCTGCTCCACGCTCGCATGCTCGTCTTTTCTTTTCACCGTCACCCCTCCAGACACACGGGCCGTATCTCAGTGGGCCCGAGTGGAGTCTCATTGCTCCAATTTGTCTTAACCCCTATCTGAAGTTTTGGTCCTTCTGGCCAGACCTGCAGCAACAATAAATTCAGAAGCAGCTCCAACACTAGAAGTTGAGGCCTAGAACTTGATTTTACTTTGACTGCTTTATTTGCATAGTCAGAGTTTATCTTTCATGTTTTCCTTGGACCACCTTCCTTACCATAACCTGCTCTATAGAGAATCTCCCGCCTCACAGCTTTCTGTCCATGCCATCTTAAACCACCCTAAATGGTTTGTAATCAATCCAACAATTGTTATTGATACATACATCCTCTTAGCGTTATTATAACAGCAGATTTACCCATGATCATTTAAAGACTTCAACTTACATAATCGACAGATACATGAGTAGTATGCATATACACAAACATAAAGAAAGTAGCTATTGGGTCATTATTAAAAGTGAAAATGCAATCAACAGTTGTTAGTGGGAGACATTTGCAGAAGTAGATCTACTTCTGCCCAGCCGCCCCCCACTCTCTCTCTCTCCTTCTTTCTCAAGTCCTAAATATCAGTTAGGTATAGACATCTCCCTTTTTAACAACTGGGACACACATCACCTAATGTTGACAGCAAGGACATGGAAAGTGGCCTTAGCAGTCACTATGCTTGGTGAGTGATCAACTAGAGGCCTTTGGGACTCAACAGTAAGGGAGGGAAGGGAGAGAGAGAGAAAGAGAAGAAGGAAAGGAGAAAGGGAGAGAAACAAACATGATGCGAGAGAGAAACATTGATGGGTTGCCTCTAGCATGTGCCCCAACCAGAGACCAAACCCACAACCCAGGCATGTGCCCTGACCAGGACTTGAACCAGTAAACTTTTGCTTTGTGGGACGAAGCCCGACTGACTGAACCACACTAGTCATCCAGCCCTGCTATCCCCTCCCTCTGACAGCCATCAGTCCGTTCTCTGGATCTATGCGTCTGTTTCTATTTTGTTAGTTTATTTTGTTCATTAGATTCCACAGATAAGTGAAATCATATAGTGTTTGTTTTTCTCTGACTGGCTTATTTCATTTAGCTTAATACTCTCCAGGTCCATCCATACTGTCACAAATGGTAAGATTTCCTTCTTTTCTATGGCTGAATAATATTCCATTGTGTACATGTAACACCTTTTTTTACCCATTGGGTAAATGTAACCCATCAGTAAGTCCACTCATTTACTGACGGGCACTTGGGCTGCTTCCAGGTCTTGGC